>APFE031264729.1:218235-258582 GCA_000404065.3 Pinus taeda | reverse complement strand
GTTTTATGTTTTCTTTTGTCATTTTATTTTATTTTTATGTTTTTTTTTGGTCAAATAAGAGTGGAGCCTTCAATTAATCGCAAGAAATATTACATATGTTACATGGCTTTACAATGTGAGGATCAACAAGGGCTAACCCTATGAAGGGTAACCAAAAACATAACCCAAAACAAACCCGAAACTATCTAAGATCTCGTGAGATCTGACGATCACTAACACTCTTGTCTCGGCAACATGTGCCTCTTTTACCCTATGAATGGTAACCAAAAACATAACCCGAAACAAACCCGAAACTATCTAAGATCTCGTGAGATCTGACGATCACTAACACTCTTGTCTCGGCAACATGTGCCCCTTTTACCCAGTTCACGGACCTGAAATGATTGTGAGCCATTGGTTTATAGAGTTTGGGTCCGTATTAAAACTTAAGCTCTGATTACTTATAGAACCCAACGATTGATCTAACGGTCCTTCGAGATATCGGAGCAGAAACCTGCACGGTCTATAATTTCCTTTTCGGGCCCGATGAGGATTATAAATCGTTAAACTAAAGAACATCAGGTCCGCTTTGGTGGTTAACCTTCGATTGCTTTTCCGCCCGATGGCCATTTGATTACAAAGGTTGTCAAGATCCGTGGCCGACGACCTACGAAGAGGCTTGTTGTTTACCAAGTGCCTCTCCCCTATGGAAAGCTATGTTTTAAGCATTTATCTTCTCCCTTTTTTCCCTTTTTTTTAATGAAACTAACGGTTAAAAATGACTTACACTTCTGCTTTCTCCTGCTTCCACTAGTCTTCCTTCTTGTTCAGTCCTAATAGTTTGGAAGTTTTCCATGTCTTTGTCCGCCTGTCTTTGACAATCCTCACACAATTTCCCCGAGGGTGTCGAGTCCGATGCACAACTGCTGTAAATTTCTTTGCAAAACACTCCTTCATTCGCCAGATGATCAGCTAGCATATTGGCTTTTCTTTGCACATGAACAAAGCTGGCCGTTCTTAGGGTTTGTAGGTGGGAATGAATATGCTAAAAGACCTGCAAAAGTCACCAAAGTTTTGATACTTTTCTAGGTGATTTTCCATTGCAGATCTTCTTGGCTGCATTAATAACCAATGCCGAGTCTGCTTCAATGATGACATTATGAGAATTTGACTCAATTAGTATTTCCAGGCACTGCTCTAAGGCCATGAGCTCTGCCATGTTATTTGTGGCAGTTCTCAGATGACTGTGAAAGATGTCCTTTATGCACCCTTGATCATCTCTAATGACCTCGCCAAAACCAACCATCCCTGGGTTACCTTTAGAGGCTCCATATATGTTAGTTTTCAAGAAACCATGAGGAGGAGGTTGCCAAAAGTCTTTACGAACATTTATCCAGCTCACATCCTTGTGTATGCTCTGGGGAACTAGCGAATGGAGACCCAATTGCACCAGTATTCGAGTGTCCTGGGGTAGAGTTGGGTTCTCAGGAGGTCTCCCTAACATGGCACCAACAATATCTTTGAGTTGTATTAATATCTATGCCATAGGGTTCTAGGTTGAGCCAATTTTGATTTTGAAAATGATGCCATTGCGTTCTTTCTAGACGTCCCAGATTAAGAAGCCTGGAACCAGAGTGCGAGCGTTGTTGATGATCTCATTGCTTGAGAAGTTCCTTCTCCAATTCCTCAAAGTGTTGGTAATACTGAGGCCATCCCTGTCAGTTTGCCTGAAGATTGAGGCCACCCAATACCACAATGTTGAGGTGAAGGGGCAAAGATTGAGTAAGTGTTCCATCGTCTCCTCTTGTGTACCACACATATATCATTTGGATGGGCTAACAAAACTTTTCTTCAGAAGATTTTCCCAAGTTAGAATTTTCTTTTGTTTAACTAACCACATTAACAACTTTATCTTCATCCAATGCGGGTGCTGCCAGAGGTTCTTCCATGCCTTATCAGGGTTTTGATAATCAAACCCCAGGGCTATTTGTTTGGCTTCTTTGAGGTTAAAGTTACCTTCTGTGTTTCTTCCCCATCTTAGTTAGTCAGACGAAGATGAAATCAAAATCTTCCTTTGTTCCAAGTCCATAGCAAGAGAGTTTGCCTGAGCTTTCAAAGGGCTCTCTTCCCTGTAGCCTAGATCCTTCCATATTCTCCATTTGCCATTGTTCCTTACCTACTCCCAGAAGTCACTTACCATGCATAAACCTTTGTTGTCGATGTCACTTTTGAGATCAATTAGTTCTTCCCTAAATAGGTTTGGTTCTTGCTGCCAGTTGTCCTCTTGGAATCTTGCCAGGTTCCCATATTGGATCTCCCAAAAGCTGTGCTGCTGGATAATGCCTCTATTTTCCCAAGCAAGATTCCAAATGTGGGAGCCCTTGATAAGCCCAGACATTCGAATATGATCCCTTTCCTGCCAATTTTTTTTTCATATTTCTGTTTCCAAAGCTTGGCCCATGGGGTTGCCGATTCCTTGAGCCACCTCCACCAAAGCTTTGCACCCAAAAATTTGTTGAGGGTTTCGGGGTCATGAAGCCCCAAACCTCCATGGACCTTAGGTTTGCATAGATTATCCCAAGCTACCAAAGCCCATTTCTTTTTCTCTTCCCCTTTCCCCAAAGAAAATATCTTTGAATGTTTCTGACCTGTTGTAAAACTCCTTTAGGAATAGGAAGAGCATACATTATGAAAATGGGTATGGCCTGCAGGATAGTTTTTGTGAGCACAAGGTGCATTGCTAAATTTAAAGATCTGCATGTCCATTTCCTGACCTTATCCTGAAGTTTGTTAATGACCGACTCCCACACTCCCCTACTTAGAGGTTTGTATGTAAGGGGCATTCCAAGGTACTTAGAGGGTAACTGATTCTTTTGGAACCCTAGAATTCTGGTAAGATTCCTCTGAATAGCAATGTCAGTCTTTAAAAAGAAAACTTTTGATTTGTCAAGGCTTACCTCTGTACTAGCGACCATAGCAAAGTCATTTAATATTTGTTTAAAAGATTTGGCTTCCTTGACCGTAGGAATGCCCTGTAGCATAGTGTCATCTATAAATTGTTGGTGAGTTGAGGTCACTCCATCTGTGGTGAGTTTCAAACCCTTGATTCTTCCCTCAACACTTTCCATTTTTATTGCTCTGCCTAGCCCTTCCATCATGAGCACAAAGAGGAAGGGGGAAAGCAAATCTCCTTGTCTTAGTCCCCTAGAAGGCATGAAGGTTCTTGAGGGCAAGCCATTAAGCATGATTGAGAAACTAGCCGTGGATGCAAGGGCCATAACCCATATGATCCAATTGTGGTAAAAAACATAAGCTTTCAACACTTCCCTGATGTTAGACCAGCTTAGCTTGTCATAAGCGTTCACTAATTCAAGTTGTATGATCATACCAGCTTGCTTGTTGCTCTTCAGAGAGTGTACCATCTCATGAGCTTGTATGATATCTGTCTTCCTTCCACATAAGCAATTTGCTCCTTTGAGATGAGAGTTGGAAGAAGGGGCTTGAGTCTGTTAGCAATCACTTTTGAAATAATTTTGTACACCACGTTACATAAAGCTATGGGTCTGAATCTGTCCGATGTGATGGCTTTCTCCTGCTTTGGAATCAAAGTTATGAAAGAGGCATTGAGAGCCTTCAGGACTGATCTGGATCTTCTTGAGTCTTCCACCACCTCAAGTATGTCTTGTTTGATTATTTTCCAGCATGCTTTGAAAAATTCCACATTGAAACCATCTAGGCCAGGAGCTTTCTCATTTTGCGTCTCGTTGATAAATTCACTGACCTCATCTTCGAATACCAGCCTATTGAGATTATGATTATATTCCCTTGTGACAAACTTGGGAATGTACCTTGTGAATTTGTTAATGAACTGTGACTTGTCTAAGAGAGGCTCCTTTGCAATGCTAAGGAAGTGTTGTACTAGGACATATTTCATTTCTTTGTGGGTGACGAGCTCTTTCCCTTGAGAATATTTGAGTTTTAGAATTCTATTGTGTGACCTGTGACTCAAAGTTGACTTGTGAAAAAACTTTGTGTTTTGTTCCCCTTCTTTAATCCACTGTACTCTCGATTTTTGTCTCCAGAAAATCTCCTCTTGCCTACACCTGTCATCCCATTCCTTCTGAAGAGCATCTGCTTAAGATTTCCTTTCCTTGTTAAAGCCATATGTGATTATGAGCTAATTGATCCCTTGAAGTTTCTGTTCAACTTCTTTTTTGGCTTCGAAAATGTTACCAAACTATTTTTTTGTTCCAATCTTTGAGTCTAACTTTGATTTGTTTAAGTCTTTGTTGTAGCATGAACATTTTGGTACCTTGAAAGGGAAACTCTTCCATCCACCATTTATCAATATTGCTGGTGAAGTCAGGGTGAGAAATCCAGACATTTTCAAACTTGAAAGGTCTGTTCCTCGGTGTGCCCATAAAAGTGGCTTCAAGCTGGACAGGTCAGTGGTCTGAGCCTCCAAAAGGAAGGATTAAAGCTGACATGTCAGGGCTTGTGAGAAATAGGTCCTCTGAGATCATGAATTTGTCTAGTTTAGAGGTAACTTGAGAAGCCCCTCCTCTCTTGTTGTTCCAGGTGAAGGTGCCATTTATTGTTTCAGCATCCACTAATCTCACGTTATTTATGAAGTTTTGGAAGTCAATGGAGTCTCTCCCTAGTATTCAGGTACCCCCTTTTTTCTCTGTAAGGGATTTGATCATATTGAAATCCCCTGCTAGAATCCATGGTATATCAGGATATCTCTCTCTTAGCTCCTCAAGGGAAGTGAGAAGCTTGAGTTTGTCTTCTAGTTTTTGAGGACCATAGACATTTGTAATCATGTAACTCTCCTTATCACCCATAGGTTGTTACCAGTGAAAGATAGTTCCTGGACGCTTCTGCGTCCAAGATTCCAAGTTTTTGGGGATCCCAAAGCGTAAGAATCCCTCCTGCTGAGTTGTCTGCCTTAACCTCTAGATACTCATACTTGCTCAACCATTTGCTATGTATTTCTCTAATTTTATCCATTGAGCATTTTGTTTCCTAAATGAAATCCATGTCTAGTTTTCCTTCTTTTATTCTACTGTTGAGATTTCTTTGTTTCCTTTTACTTCCTAGGCCTCTAATATTCTAGGTTGTAAACTTCATTAAGAAAGGTTTGTAAAAGCGTAATTGGTGAGATCTTTCATCTTACCTGAGTTTCTCATGAGTTTTCCACATTCTTTCAAGATCTCATTCTGTCTTTTCCTTCCTCTTTTCCTACTCAGATTCTTGGAAGAGTGCCCTGGTGTTTCCTCCATTGTCTTCATCCCTCTATTTTCTCGGCTGTCATGGTTTCTTTTGACTCCAGAACTCTTCGATTGGGATCTCCATAGGAAGAGTTGTTGAACCCTTTCAAACTCCTCTTTTGGCAGGGAGTCAACTCCTTTGGTAATACCCTGCTCCAGAAACTTTTCTAGATCCAAGTTTTCCTTCTCAAGAATCTCATGTAGTTCATGATCCTCTGTTCCCGCCTCACTTGGGGTCATCTCATGATCCCTGCTGAGCTCCACAATGCTCAGTAGATCATCCTGTCGCTGGTTGTTCTCTGGTATGTCCTCCATGCTAACATCCCTATCCTTCTCATTGGTCTTAGTCTCTGATTTCTAGTTTTCCCCGTTGTTTCCAATTTCTTCTTCTAATATTTTGAAACTATTATGGCTCAGTTTTCCATCCTCGTTGATTTTCTTTTGGTGCCACTTTCCTCCTTTCCCCTTACCCCCCACCTTAGTGAAACCCTTGGGGATCTTTGCTTGTGGTGGTTTTTTTGTTGCTTTCCAATTTGTTTAATGGGTAGTCTCTGTATAGGTGCCCATGTTCATGGCACTTGAGACACCTAAATGGGACATGCTCATAGTCCACCCCTGCACCCATTCCTCATCATAAACTTCTAAAATGATCTCGTCTAGGAGTGCCCCAGATAGGTCCATTTCTACACAGATTCGAGCGAAGGAAGTGTATTTGCATCTTAATGTCGCATCTGATGTCTTTATAAAATGCCCTAGTTTATTTCCAATATACTTTAGAGAGTCCAACAACCAATAATCTAAATGAAGGGAGTAAAGTCTTATCCATACTGGTACTGAAGTGAACGTTTCTCATTCTGGGACAAATTTCATCACCCATGGTCGTATGTACAGGCCTGCAGCAACATAGAAATAGGGTCCTCCCTTGAACAATATTTCTTTATCTTCTAAGCTCGTGAACACTACCGTGAAGAAACCC
Organism: Pinus taeda; assembly: GCA_000404065.3. NCBI lineage: Eukaryota > Viridiplantae > Streptophyta > Pinopsida > Pinales > Pinaceae > Pinus > Pinus taeda. Next base: position 252,357 of record APFE031264729.1, on the reverse strand, counting down.
TTGGATTCTAGGTGAAGGTTTATTTCTCCTTTCGGTTTCCAGTGGTACTTTATCCATGCATGTAAGGCCTTCTTCGTTGGCCAAGTCCCCATAAATTTTCATATGATCGAGTGTTCAGTCATGTGATCTCTATGCACCTCAAGCGCTGAGTCACTTAAAACGACCTGAGGAGTGATGGTCGACTTGGGTTTGTAGCCCCTTGTCACCCTCAAAGGTGCAACTTTTTGACTACTGCCCTCTTTCCTCTTCTCCATGCTATCTTCCTCATGATTTCTCTTTGTTCGTGAGATTTGATATTTCCTGTGTTAGTGTCCTCAGTGATCCCCTCTGTTGGTTTCTTGAAGTGATGCAGATCAGTTTCCTTGTTTATGTTCGCGACTATGTGATTGTAGGAGGGAGCAGAACTCCCTCCTCCATAACCTGCCATGGTCACTAGCTCCAAATCCTGACTCAAACCCTAGATCAGAATGCAAAGTGCCCCCTAATTTTCATCAATAATTGCATAGTTATACGAGTAACCGTTTTTTTATGTTTTATTACTAACATGTTTTTATTATTTTTATTTGTCATGTTTTATGTTTTTTTTTTTTACATTTTTATAGATTTTATGTTTTTCTTTAAGTTGTTTTTTTGTTTAATGTTGTATTTTGTTTTTGTAAAATTTTTTACTCTTTTTTTTTACATGGTATAGTTAATTTTTGTTTTTTTACATTTTATAATTTTTTTGTCATTACTATATAATTTTTTTTGTCATGTTTTATTATGTTTTAATACTATTATATTATTATTTTTTTTCTCATATTGAATTTTTGTGTTTTTTTAATTTTCTTTTTTTCAATATTTGAATTTTGTGCATTTCTATATATTTTCATATATTTGATTTTTTTGTCATGTTTTTTTTTTTACTTGTTATTATTATTATTATTATTTCAATATTTGAATTTTTGTTTTCTTATGTATCTTTCACACACACACACACATATATATATTTAGGGTTCATGTCGATGCTTGTTTAGCAACCCGATCCGATTATGTGGAATTTGATAGTTGATTTTAATTTTTTCATTATAATGAATTGAGTCTGCCCCACAATGTGTTTGTTTGATGGTTGGTCTTTAAGTTTTCATTACAATGGGTTGAGCTCACCTACAATGCGTGTCAATTTTATAGTTGATTTTTAATTTTTTTGCAACGTCTCAAGTTGTCTTAGGCTAAGATTTTAAAATCGCTATACATTTAACATTTAAAAAAAAAAATACTCTTGGTATAATAACTCTTTCATTCTATTGTGGCTACCAACAACCCCCCTTTTTATTTAGTGTTGTGACTAATACTAAATAAATGGGGACCCTTAGCTAAAATTCAAAAAAATCAATTAGTGATTGTATTTCCTTTTCAATAAAACTTACCATCGTAAACTTAAGAAAATACCTTTGAAAATATCTAAAAAACTTAAGTTTTGTGATGAGGGAAGACAAAAGCACTCCTTAAAGGATAAACATATATCGCATCGCAAGCCTTAGAAGCACACTTATAATAAAAAACCGTAGAAAACGCCGATATGCGATAGCGCATATCGCAAAATCGCGCCTCGCAAGAAACTGCTTAACACAAAACATGCGATATTGTGATATTGCGATATTGGGATGTTGCGACTATGCGATACTGCGAAATTGCAATAATGCGACAGAATGATCTTGCGATCTTGCGATGCAACGATCTGCAATATTGCAAAGCAAATCGCAAAATCGTCCCATCGCAAATTTTTCTGGTTCATTATTCAAGGAAAAGTGTTTCCATTAAACGAGACTGGTTATGTAATGAAAAGTGTTTCCATTAAACGAGACTGGTTATGTGCTTTAATGCTCATTAATGAAGTAGTTGCCAGTTGTTAATGAAATCTAGTTTTGAGTTTATCAAAGAGCCAGTTCACGTAAGGTGGCATATTTTTAAATGTCTTCGGCAGTCAAAGCATTCCCGTCGTTATTTATTATCATTACTCTCACCTCACTTGTAAACTGCAGGAACAAAGGACAAAAAGTTATATAAAGCAATGTACAGGAAGCTACGGTGAAAATAGGTGAGGCTCCGATATCTGAAGATAGAGAAAAGGCATCCTTGCACAAAGACACAACATGCAACAAAAACACGGGTATTTTCACCTGGGAAGGCATACATAATCTACTTGAGGAAATAAATCCTAAAGTAATGGGATTTACGGCTACTACAGGCTCATCAAGGTCATCTGAAGCATCAATTTCAGAGTTAGCTTGTTCATTCCTGCACCGGAGAGCGGCAAGGCCCAAAATTCTCCCCTGCACAGAAATGGTTAAAGGAATACTAGACAACACTGACATCAAAGACAGGCAGTTTAGCGCTCAAAGTCAAGAGCTCTTGGAATCATTATTTTCACAAAATTTCAACTTTACATCTGCTACAAGAAAACACGCAAGAGGCGAAAATCGCACTAAGGAAGCCCAGATTAAGAAACAAATCCAGTTTCCGATGCACGATTAGCACCTAGCGCTAATCGCGCATCGCTGGGTAAAACTTCTCGAAATGGAAAGCCCCTAATTGCTCAGTCTCCTGTAAGCCTAGTACTGAAAATATGGTGCCAACTCTTGCTGATTCCATTTTTGCAGCACATTTAAAGGCTGAAGTCAGCCAACTGACTCTTCTCAAGCAATTGCTGAATGCTTGTGACATTAAGGAGAAAATACAGAAATAGTTAGTTTTAGATTTAATTTTAGAAATAGTTTTATTTTATTTTCCCTATAAAAAGGACGATCATTTAAACCGTATCCTAAATTTTTGTAAATAAGTTATTTTTAGACATAGTTAGTAGTATTTAAACCCTTCTCATGCATTTAGAGAAGGGTCCAGAAATTTATCAAAAACTTGTCCTCAGAACATGCACTTTTGCACCCTCCGAGGAGGTTTTGGTGAATGAATGGAACATGATTTATTGATTTTTGCATCTGATATCTGCTACTGATGTTGCACTTCTGTACTCTTAGTGGATGTTGGATTGAGAAGATATAAATCGCTATCGCTTGAAGCTTATGAGTAGAACTAGTTATAAATGGCACTTTTATCTCTCAACTGTTTCTATTTCCTGTGTTAAAGTGATATTTAAATTCAGTTATTTATATGTTAATGCTTGAATGCTTGAGTTATCATTTGGCACTTTTGTACGGTTATAGCTATTTATTTATGCTTGATATATGAACAGCTTATTATGCGATATGTTTTTCGCAACTGTTTTGCCTAACTTTTTATGCGAAGTGGTTCATCTATATTGAATTCTTTTCTTATAACAGTTGAATGATCTTTATTACCGATTGTTATTTGAAATCATTTTAGATCGCATAACAAAAGAATCATACCCCGAGTTAGTATAGATTTAGATGTTGTTTCTTTTTTAAAATACAATTACATGTCATTAGATTAGAATTAGAAGTAGATCACCTCAATTAGAATCTTTTAAAGCTAGGAACATCAATTAATCTTACACACACACACACAAACTGGGAAACTGGTCCCATTATCCCTAGTTGGACCCGCTATACCAAACGGAAAAGGAGTTGCCAACCAAGGTCCAGACTGGGTGGGTATCCCCCTTGTTGTTGACCCGATTTTCGGGGCTTCAACACATTTAGGTGTTCATTTTAAAAGTTTTTTTAGTCATAAATTTTTCCATAATGTCATGCTTGAAATATTTTGAAAACTTGAGATTTTTTTGTAGTCATAATCTTTGGTTTTAATTGCATGGTTGAAAAATTGTCAAGATTCTAATGTTTTTCTAAGTCATGATATTTTATCTTTAATGCTATGGTCTAAAACAATTACAATTTCAAGGTGTTTTGAAGTCAAGATATTTTATCTTTAACAACATGGATGGAAATAGTCAGAATTATCAGACATGATATTTTATCTTTAACATCATGTCCGAGAATTGTTGGAATTTTACAGTTTTTCAAAGTCCGGATATTTTCTCTTTAACTCCATTGCTAAAAAATGTTGAAATTGTAACCTGATTTTTTTTTGTTATTCCAGAATAAACAATTTTTTTAAGGGTGTTTTTTTCATCCATTTAAAAAAAATGGTTTTTACTTCCATTTAAAAAATATGTTGAAAATTTACCCTTAAAAAAACATTGTTATGGAATAAACAATTTTCATTTTTGGGTTGTTTTTTCATGTCTTTTGGGGTAATTGGGCTTCGAGTACCCGTTTTGAGGTAATAGTTCCCGTTTCGTACATAACTATGTTCTATGCTCCCAATGGTGAGTTAATGAGTTTACAGGGCATATGTCTAGATCGTACAACTAACAATAGTGCCGAATATAGTGCGGTTGTTGAACTATTGTCGAAGTTATTACTCTTGGTATTAGGGAATTAGTTGTTAAACTTGTCATAACTCATTGTATTACAATTATTCAAGCATTATTCCATCAAAAACCCTAATATTTTAAGGATGTACTTACGTGTTCATCTCTTGGAAAGAAATTTTGATTACATTACCTATAAACATATTTCGAGACATCTAAATACATTAATAGACACATTGGAAAATCATGTTTTAGATAGACATTTGTGATGCATGTAAAAACAAAATCATCATATAGTAGGAACAATAGATACAACAAGTAAAACATGTATGTATATATAGATATAGAGTTCCCAAAATGTATGTTACATCAACAAATCAAAATTTGTGTTTTGAGACACATGGCTTCTCAAGCCTACATAAATGCAGAAAATAAAAAACTAGAGATATGGCTATCTATTGACATGGTGCTCATGATAGCATGAAAAAACTCTGATAAGTTGGTTCAATAACCGATGCAGTCTAGGTGATACTCCTATGGTATGCCAGTGATACCGCAGTGGCACCTCATCAATGGTTGCATACTCTAGAATTCCTCTTGTCAAGGCTTCCAAGTTGTGTTCCACCTCTACTATGGGATCAACTCCCTCCTCATAGGGTGCATCCTCAATCTGCTATGCCACACTCCTAACTATCAGAGAAACCCCTAGAGGTCTCTCTGGTCCAAGATCTGCAAAAATCATAAACCTCAATCTCACTTCACATAAAACAAAAACATCAAAAAATTCAAAAAACTTAAAAAATAGTTTTTTACCTGAATCAATCCACTGTGTTCTAGGTGGAAGTGGGAGGTCGAGATCTCCTCGAAAATATGTATCAACATAGGCCTTAACCTCTACCATGATGAGCTATTGTCACAACCATCCAAAGAACACTGGAGGAAAAGATATCCGCTGACCACTTCCATGATGAGGCATCAGCTCAACCCACCTCAGCAGTCGTGGATCCTTGGGTCTTGGAGCCTCTAACTCTACCGAATGATACCTGAATAATGGTAAACTTTCTATGAAGAACGTCACCAATATCGACCCATAGCCAAATTGTTTCAATCTTCTTGTCTTGCATTTACTAAGTTAGTCTTTCATGCTGACCAATAACCCTTCGCACCAGTTAAATACTGTGGGACTAAGACAATCTATTGCATATTGGAAGTGAGACTTGGTCACTTCGTGTAGGGCTTGAGCTCAGGGTATTCGAGCCATGGTATGAAGAATTATTGTCAGGGGGATATTTGTGATAGTTTTTACATCTATTTTCCCACTCTTTGTTTTTCAAGTACCTGGGAATGTCTAGCTATCAACATATTTGTACTCTCTCCCCCAATATGAGAACCAAACAACTGAACTCATTGTCCCCTTCTAGACAAACCTCTGATGAAATAAATGTTTTCAATATCTATCTCAAGTTCTTGGTCTCCTATGATAAACAGTTGGCAGTCTACATCCCACCATCCAACCAAACGTTGCAGTAATTCCATCTAGGTCCTAATCCCAGGGATACAGAAGAAATTGAGAAGTCCATATGCCCGAACAACCCTTATGCAATTTGGATATTGTGTTTCTTGATGGTTTTTTGCTTCATGACCTATTTACTTCCACTATATCACCATTTTTTAGTGAATAACCTGTAAAACATCCATCAATAGAGTTTTTTATTAGCTTCTATGGAAGGAAATTTGAAAAAAAATCATTAATCTTGGAGGTTTAAAAAACAAAAGTATGCCATGGTGCTGGCGCGATTGTTTCCAAAGTTTTTCGCACCTCTAACATGATGGTGCAGTTGATCTTAGGGAAACCAATGAAGGCCAGATGGGTAAAACCCACACTGATCGCCCTCGACATAAAAAAATTTCAAGCCCTCCTTACGACCTACTCTATGGATGAAATCACTTAAAACCACAATCAAAATGCAGAGGAAGGATGTGTCTCTTATTTGCAATAAATGAATCATCGAACGATGGCCCGGATTGGTCACACTCCTCGCTTGAAGATCGGGGGAATTTGTGGTAAAAATTGCTCTCCAAATTACCAAATGAAAAATGGTAAATTTGTTTTTACTTTTTGAGGTTATATAAACTTTTTAAAATATTTTTACCATTTAGGGCACATTTTTAGTTATATTTTAATATTTTCCTTGAAATGGGTAACGTGTGTTCACTTGTGCAGTGACAGGTCATGGATAAATGATGGCGGTGATTGATTTTGACTAAACTAGAGAGTTTTATTTTATCACTTTTTCGGACTCATAAAAAATAAACGAAAAAGGAACCCCCCTGGAGTCATCTTTAAACTCTTTTCTGACTCTTGAAATATGAAAAGATTGCTGAGAACTTGTCATTTCAAACTCGTTAAAGTAAATGAAATGATGTCTACTCAGTATAAGTTTAATCATTTTTTGGACTAAGATAGACTATTGTATGAAAAAGGAATACCTTGGTCACACGTGGCTAAGATGTTCTCTTGAATATTGTTTTCTACCTTTTCAAATTCGAGAGACTATCTACGAAAAGGGACTTCTAGACTTTTCTTTTTGCCTCTATTTCAAATTCTATAAACATGAAAAATATGTAGAGTTACCCCTTTGTCGAACTCATAAAACTTAGATGACGCGGGACTTGTCACCATGATGAGACCGAGTTACTCCTTCCCAGGGCTCGTTAAAATTATTAGGATGGATTCATTCGAAGGATGAACTTATACAACAAGCATATGCTACCCTCTTCAATCTTGTGATAAAAAATAATGAGGTTCTCACTAGAAATAGTGGGGAAAAATGGAAGTAAACACGTCTGATATTTTGTATAAAGGCAACATGTCACTCTTGAACATGACACTTATCTGTCACTCATGTTGTATTTGGGTTATTTTCACTTCATCACTTGTCTTCCTGGGTTTTGGGAATACATTTGCCTTTAATCTCATTATATCATATTGTCATCATGACCTCTGATCCTATGATTGAGTCAAATGTTGCCAAACTCCGGAGTTGTGTCACTAATATGTTCAAGAGAAGTCCCATCTACAATTTTAACCGCTTGTACTTTGTCTGACCTTTATGTGACAATCCTGAATCACTCTTACCTACTCTGTTTCATCCTTTGTTTCATGTCAGATGGCGTGGGAAACATTACGGCCCTCCTTCGATGGATCACTTCATGTTGACTTCATCTCATTATCTAGGAAGATGATCTAGAAACTCATTTTCAATACCTTGGAGGTTGAATGCCTCAATGGAAGGTTCTTCACATTCGACGATAGGTTCACATCATTGAACTTCATTCGGATGATTCTACGAGTGTTTGAATTTGGCTTCATTGTTCATACTCGTAGATTGTGTTGTTGTACCTTGAGAGGCATTGTCGTTATTGGTGGTTTCTCTCGTTCCTGTTAACGATTTACTTCATTGACCGTAATCAAGTGTTTTTCTACCATGTTTGACTCTGACACATCTATTCACAAGGTAGGATTTGTACTTTGGTTGGATCGAGACAGAGATGAAAACCTTGGGTTTCGTCTGATAAATCTAGGTTGCATGGAGTTCTTAATTATTCATGATTATACACTTGATTCCTTCTATACAGATGGTTGTGTCCATGCCGTGGATCCATATATATGATCCCTTATATTCGGATGGCTACATCCATGACATGCATCCATACACATGATCCCTTCTATTCGGATGGTTGTGTTAATGTCGTGGATTCATGTATTATTAGATTCCTATTCAGATATGTGTTATTAGGCATATTTACATCAGAGATGTCAAATATATGATATCATGCTTTATTTGCAGGTCTCCTAATGGTGTTTCTCCGAGTCCTTGCCTTTAATTATAAAGCATTTCACCCATCACTCCCTGTTATGCCTGCATGCTTTAGGGGGCATATGTTACACAATATTTTGTCGCACTTCCCTTCCCATATCCTGAAGTGTCAAAATGACGAAAGTTGTCACTATATTCACTTTGAAACATATATAGAAGCTTCCTTGAATAATAGAAGAAAAGTTTCCTTGAAAGAGTTCATGAGAAAACTTGTTAAAGACCTAGTTTTTAGGATCAACGTGTTTTGCACCATTGGTGACTCCTGCTAGTAACTTGTTGCACTCTTATGACTTAGCATTTCCAGCGCGGTTTTTTATAGGAGAATATGCACTGAACCTCTTTAGGTAGTTTTTCCTAAAGTGGAGAAGAAGCTTCTCTTACTAGAAGCCTCAAGAATGACGAGTTGGTTACAGGTGAATAAGGATTAGAGAGAGATCTCCCATTCTTGGTCCTTGATCCTACTCTCATGGTCTTCCCCTTGAGTTTTGGAACCGCTCTCTCATTTTATGTATCCTTAACTCCCTCTCCTTCCCTATAAATGAGATCCCTACTATCCACAATTGGTTGGTCATTGCTTGGTTGCATTCCTATGCTGAAACTATGCCTAAATGCCACCCATTTTGCTAAGGATAAGGAGTGTTTGAAGGTATTGTCTAGAACTTGAAAACTCATCCAAAGGAGGCTTCCAACATCAAGGCTTAAGTGGTTGTATGCTCCCCTCATTTTCTATTAATAAATACATCATGTGTTTACTTTCCATAAGTGTGTAAATCATTACTCATTTAGTATGATATTCCTTGATCTATCATGTAGTTTATGTTAGAATGAATTATGCCATGTATGCCTTCATTGTTTTCGTGTGATATTCCTTGCAGGTACTCATCCATAACAACGTAAAGATGATTGAACTTGGAAGCGAAAATATCAAGGACAACATTGATGGATGTTAGCATCAAAGTGAGGTAGGTCATATATCTTACTTTGTATTTTTTGATATAAACTAGGAAAGTTTGCACATGTTTGTATGGTTTGTTGCTAGATCCTCTTATAGGACTAGAGAGATCGCTTTTGTCCGCAGAAGGGATTGTCTGCATAACAACTTTCCATGTAGTTTAAATATGATTGGTGCATTATAAGGTGTATTAAACCAATCTCATAACAACCTTTTCTTGTTTTAAACAAACAAGTCGAATCTCCATAAGTTAACATATGGTTGTATGGAATATGGTTAACTATATCCAAATGTTTGTTTCAACCTCCACTACATGAATTTGTTTTGTAATAACATATAGTACATGGTTATATTAATAACCACATATATATATATATATATATATTATATTAATATATATATAATATATATATATATATATAAAAAAAAATTGAAAAATTTGTTTTTATTATATTTTTGTTTGATTTGATTTTTTTAATATTTTTTTGTTTGTCTCTTTTCAGGGATAAGAAGCTAATGACTTAGTGCCAAGTGTCAATGGTTGAGTGGCCATTTTTACACCACGTAAGCGTATGGGTCCGAATTATCTTGTTGATTGGGATGCCATGTGGCACATTGTGGGCCCCCATTTTTCTTTTCTTATCAAATTTCAAACTAAAATAAGTTAGTCATATGGACTCGGATTTGAGTGTTGTTTGTGCCACCAGAATCGTAACGACAAGTACTACAACTTGGACTTGGTTTCATTGAGAGTTTAAGACTTTGATTTTTGAGACTTTCTGGAGCCACCTAGATCAACAGACCAATTGCATCGCCAAATGAGGATATGAGCTAATGTAAGTGTTTCCATTCCACTGTGGATACCTTCCCAAAAATTAGGACATCATCCACAAGTATAAGGTATGTATGTATATATTTTTGGTAATCTTAATACTGACAAAGAAGCCCATGTTATGTGCCTTAGTAACCAATATGCTCAACCCATCAATAATCAACATAAATAATAGGGGGAATAAAGATAATCCTTTCCTCAACCCCGTCAAGGCCTTAAAGAAACTAGAAGGCACTCCATTTATCAAGACAACATAATTTACCAAGGTGATACAAGCCATAATGCAATTGACAACCTCCATAGGTAGACCAATTTTGTGTAAGACCATCTTAAAAAAACACCAATCCACACAATCATATGCTTTAATCAGATCCAATTTCAATAATAATGCCTCCTTTTTATTACCTTTATGGAATGCATGCATTCCTGAGCAATTGCAATTGCATCTTGGATTTGACTGTGTTTCAAAAAACCAAATTGTTCAAGGGAAATAAATTTGGATAGTGTATCTTTCAACCTTGTTACAATAATCTTTGAAGCCATTTTGTATGAAATATTGTGCAGAGAAATTGGCCCATAATCCTTGAGTGATGAAGTCTTACCTTTTTTTGGAATCAAAGCAATAAAGGTAGAATTTAAAGCACCTGATATTTTACGTGAAGTCCTCGATTCTTTAGCTAAAAGAAGCATATCTAGCCCCATAATATACTTGAAATGTAGGAATACTTCCATAGTCCACCCATCTAGACCTAGTCTTTTGTCCTTGGAAAAATACTTTAGAACATATATCACTTCTTCAAATGTGATCGACCACCTAATAACCACATCTTCCTCCTCTGAAAACATCTAAGGATATGTGTGAATGACCCACAATTGAGTATCGATATCAACCTTGTCCTTAGCTTTATATAGATTCCAAAAATAATTGACATCCTCTTTATGGTGATCCTTTAGCTTATAAATTTTCCTACCTGCTTCACCCTCCATATCCCAAATGGCATTTTCTCTCCTTCTTTGTGAGGCAAAGTTATGAAAAGATTTAGTTTTGTTATCAACCCTTGTAATCAAAATGGCGTGACTCTTGAGTCTCCATTCCTCTTCTTGTTGTTTTAAATTATTTCTCCTTTGTGCTTCTAATTCCAATGCGATTTGTTTATGAGAATCTAAGAAGAAACCAAGATCTTATGGGTTAGATATCAACTCGAGCTCTTAGTCTATCTCTATTAATTCTATTTTATTACTTATCTTTTTTCTCTTTCCCAACTTCTGACACTTTCTTTAGTTCTTTTAGTTTCAAGAAAACAACGTCCATCCTAGAAGCCTCTTTATGATATACCACTTTTGACCACGAATCTCTAACCAGATTCTCAAAGTCACTATCATTTAACTATGTATGATTAAATTTAAAAGGGTGACCCTTCCATTCACATTCACCACACATTGTAAAAAAATTGGAGAATGACCAGACATCATCAAAGAGTTGACCCATGAACACATCATACTAAAATATTCCATCAAATTCTCATGGAGTAAGAACCTATTCAATCTCTTTGCAATCTCGTCCAAACTAGTATGTCCATTCCTATAAGTAGGAATGAGGAACCAAGAGAATATCCAGTGAATGGTTCTGCACAATAAGCTCCTTAAAAAAACCACCTAAAGGATCGATTTTACATCTCAACCCCCATATCTCATCCACAAGGATAGTAAAATTTAAATCCCCTACCACTATAAGGGACCCAATCTTCAATAACCCACAATTATCTAGCATGTTCAAGAAATCTTGTCTGAAATCATAGGGAGCATAGAAATTTAAAATGTGGAATCGAACCTTTGATCCCCTAGAGAATCCCATTAGTAATATGCTTGCAAAATATTTGAAAGCCAAGAAATAAATGATACAAATATCCCAAAGGATCTAGACCCCCTAAGAGTCTGAGGGCATTAATCGAATAAAACTTCCACCCCAGGCATAATTTTAGAAAATAAGATTGAGCCTTTTCACCCTTTACCATCATCTGTTGTATTAGAATAGCATATGGCCTATGAACCACAATCAAATGACACAAGGAATTCTACTTTGAGGCATTCCCCAAACCCCAAATATTCAAGGAAAAAATATTCATGGAGGTTTGTTGTTGATGGCGAAGACACTTTAAGAGTCCAGACATCAAAACCAACAAGGGAAGGGGATTTATAAGAATCCAAATAGTCTAGAAAAATTAATGCTAGGCCAGGTGGATTAGGGTCCCCCGATGGAACCATTTTCAGCCTACCCCTACGCTCTTCCTTATAGTAACATTCCTCAAAGAACTCAATTTAATGCAACAGTAATCAAGGGGAATTATGGACGAGTGGATGGTTAAAGGCTCAATATCTAATGTCAAATTGTGTCTAAGTATTTAAATGTTGCCACTTACAGATTTTGTAAGAGAAATCTCACCCATATAAGAGCCAAACCAAATCACAGGTAGCATGTGTTTTAGAGGAGGGCATATATTGACATCTAGTTGGTCTTTTCTAGTTCCCACTAGTGATTCCTAAGATAATGAAGAATCAATGACAGGAGGGCAAGACCGCATATGGGGGAGAGATTTGAAAATGCAATAAATACTTATTTGACCCACCCTAATCGCATGATTTTAAATGGAGAATTATGTGCATCCAAAAAATCTGAATATTTCCTAACCATTTACCAATTTATCAACTCTACAATCAGATAAATCAGAAGTGGGTAGATTTACAAGTATCATGTTTGGTATATAAGGAGAAAGGATGAAAAATAGAAGCAATACCAACTGCCCCAGCACCAGCTGATGAGGTTCCATCCCGACGCATTGATTGTGGAACAAAACTTCGCCCTATGATCAAATTGTGTGCCCCCAAAACATCGAGGACATTTTGTTATCAAATGAACTGTCTGGTGGCACCCCAAGCACCAGAATGGAATCTCCCAATAGTCAATTCGCTGAAGAAATGAAATATCACCCCCAAATAGGTACAATTTTGTAAGAAATCCACCAGAGAAATCCATTTCCACTATTAACCATGTAAGACGTTTATCCAACCCACATAAGTTGCAACCATCTTGGAAAATAATTTTCCCAATCATATTACTAATATGCACTAAGGAATGTCGTGTCCATAACTCCAAGGGAAGTCCTGCAAGCTTTACTAAAATAAATTTCCTCCATTAAATCCCATTGAAAGGATTGAAACCCATGTACCAATGTTGTAGACTAAAAAAACTCTACCCTTGGACCCGTGGAATATTCATAATTTTTACTATGTCCTCTTGATGGGGAAAAATAAAGCAAAACCAATGATTTAACAATAGAATAAACTTAGTCTTATAGTGAATAATGGGTTCCCAATGGGTTTCAACCCATTCTTTCATCTTATGTCAGTCCATTTTTTCAAATTCCTAGCAGCCAACCAATGCCCTCTTTTGAAAGCTCAACACCCTATCTCAATAAACATCCTTACTAAAAGCCACTTCCTGCATCGTTTAGGAAGCCATTACCGCTTTAATTTTGTTACCATGATAAGGATGAACATATGCATAATGAGCAATAACACTAGATCACCTTCCATTGTCAAGCCTATCGAAAATAACAGTTGATTTTCGACCATGATCAAATTTCACAAAATTAGACAGACCCCACGACAAAATATTTAGTAAATATCATCTGTATAGAGCCTCAATCTCAAAATTAATATAAATGAATTCCTTCAGATCTGTGGAATTAGGACAATGCATGGCTATACTCGTTGTCCGCAAATAAGACTGTCCAAATATCCCCAATTAGTTTGAATTGATGGGGAGAGAGACACCCATTACCCTAGGTAAGAGATAAATAACAATGTGTCTTAATGGAAATGTTAATCACCTACCAAATGAAACATTCAAAAACATTTCCACATTTTAAAGTTGTTAATGCAACAATAACCAACAGGTAGAATTGAGACTTTTGCACCTGAAAATCAAGTTCAAAATCAACAATTTTGTCAGAGTCGATCACACTAATTTAACAGAATCGATTCTCGCACTAGAATAAAAGAAACACTAACAAGAAACCTCAATCAATGATGACCATTCTCAACCTAAGAGTTATCACATAAAACAACATGTAATGAATAATACTAGTCCATATCTCCAAGTAAACAACCATGGGAATTAAACATGTTACCAGTCCATATCCCACATTTACCCAAGTTAATTGGTTCACTGTGGTAACCATGTGATGAGAGGTTACTATGATGTGATTCAATTCCCCATGTACATTTAAGAAAGAGGAACTGATAAAACACAACCAATCTGACCCTCCACACATGCTACATAACCTTCAGGAGCCAACCAACCCTTCCAGGCGACCAACGCCTAAGACAACTTGACATTTGACTAATATGGACCCTCAGCCACTCCCATGACAAGTCATGCATGCAAATGAGGCCTTCCAGTTTCTCCCACAACAAGGCATGCCAATGACTATGGACCTTTTCATCCAGTTCTGAGCCAACAACCCTAGATTTTGTGCCACTTTTTCAGGGTCAGGACTCAGGCCACTGCCCAGAACTTCATGAAACTTTTAGAAATGATAAATAATAATGGAATAAGGCTAATCGTGCAATAATTGGTACAATTACTTGATCTTACCCCTACTAGTCATGATAGGAATTTCGTCAAACATGTCACAAATATGTAATCTACAGGTCATAACAATAGATTTGAGCATAAGGGTATCATACTTATCTGAGATTCATCAAGAAGCATTGATGCCTTATCAAAATAGCTACATTATCAGATATTAGGTCATATATTCATTTCTCATTCATTTTCTAATCAAAACATGATGTGAGCCCTACATCAAGACTGCCATAAAACATCCTAATAACCAACAAGTATTCAACAGAAAAAAAAAAACATAGATATGACAGCCATAAAAACCACAAATGGACAAGTATATTTACTCATCAAATATAAGAGGAAAGAAGCTCTTATTAACATATGAAAAATGCAACCAGGTCTGGGACTTCCACATACCACCCGACCATAGATTTGTTGAACCAAAATTTTCTTTCATCAAATCACCCCCATGCCATATTCCAAGCATGAATGTGGGATCTCATAAAACAACTCAATCAAAACCAAACCAGGGCTTCCAGAGGCCAAACCACCTCAACCTTCAACCAGTGGTTCCACCTCATGATCATACATCACTAACCATCACCGGATTGGTCTCTACCTAAGTTGTCTAGAGATCTAGAGCGTTTGTTCCAACCAGAGATTCTAGGACTAGTACCTCAACCCACAACTGTTGTCGGGCTTCTAGGACTAGTAACTAAACCCACCAAGGGCTTCTAGAGCATTTGTCCAATCAAGGCTCCCAGGACTACTAACTCAACCCAAGTTGTTATAGGGCTTCCAGAGTGTTTGTCCAACCAAGGTTTCCAAGAACTATTAACTCAACCCATAGACAAAGGAGCATTAGCACTGAGCAAAAAACAAAGATAAAACCCACAACACCATGGCTATCCAGGAAATGGCAAGGCAAAGAAAATCCACTGTCAATCCAGGCAATCCTCCATGCCAATAACGGAACATGGCCAAGAAACCACATGCATGCCAAAAATAGCAAGGAAATCATACATGCAACTCGGTACCTGCAATCAAAACTCATTGTACCCGTTGATCCCGATGTCCTCTTGCATTTTTTTGCTTTTTCCTTTGCCTTCTTGCTCTAATATTCCACACTCCTCCAAGAGTGCTCCAAGAAAACTCTAAGTGTCCTAGAGTATGAGAGTCAAAGAATAGAGAGAGAGATCCAAAACTGAACTGACAAAAGGTACCAAATGATGAGCCCCGAATTGGGTAACTTATTGGGCTCATTTTGCCTAATTTTCCTTGTTCAATACTCCATTTTTCATAGATTATGCATGTTTTTTTAGTATGTTTATGTTATTTGAACGAATAAGGGTGGTCACTCTACCAGGGAGGCTAATACATGGTTATTTCAGGTTTTTTGGACAAGTTTTGGAGCAAAACCAAGCAATTATGGGATAGGTGACAACCAAGCTTGAGGTGAGGATTCTAGGGGGTTTGTCTCTGGCATTAAATGGCCCTTCCTCGAAATCTCCACCCTCTGAGCTCAACAGACCACTAAAACGAATCCTAAAGGCAACTAAGCAACTTTGGGAAGAGTGACTGTCTACTGCAGTTGGAACCACCGAGTCCCTTGAATTTAGGAGGGCTGCTAGGCCCCTCGTAGTGTATAAATAAGAAGGCCTCAGCCTTCGTAGTTTACTTTTGGAACTATTGTATTTTTGCACTAGAGTGCTGTCAATTTCTCAGCTCGTTTTCTTGTAGCTACTACTGCATAACTTTCTTGTGATGATTATTTTTGGATAATGAAAAGCAATTCTATTTGGCATCAGATCTGAGTTTTTTATAGGAGCCTGTAGCTCTTGGGGTTGGGCCCAACCTAAGAGCCAAGGCATCCTTCATGTATTATTATTTGTTTTTGTGTCTTTGCAAAATAATTTATGTTTAGTATATTAACACCTTGCTGGTTACATAGGTCATGGTTAATGATCATATAGGCTTTTGCATGCTTAGATTTAGTTGGTAGATTAGTAATAGGGAAGATCTCCAGAAAAAGGCCATCAAGCACCTCTGATCTCACCTCTCCCTTAGTGGGGTCGTGAGCTGGGACAAAGGTGACATTGCTACCAACAAAAACGCTGTTTTGCTTTGTCATGCAATTCTTAGTGTTGGAATCCTCATTTGCAGATGTTGATATTAGTAGTGCTTAAATGCTTCAGTCTATGATTGCTTAGTTGCATAGTTATTTCACGTATTCCATTTTGAATAAAATTTTGTTCATTTCCTTTTGCTGTTACTTAGGTCAGATTAGAGTGAAGTAACTAGGTCATAGGTTTATAAGTGTTTGTTTGTTCAGTTTAAAAAACCACTTGCAGAGTACCTGTTATCCTTCCTTACCTACCCATACTCCATCCAACCTACTTGCTTCATCCTTCACTTAGAACCCTTACCTTACATTTGCCTCATTCACTTACTTTGCCATGATTCTCATCTTCTTGTGCAACATTGTTTCATCCCTCCTTGAACAAATCTAACCATCTGCGCCACTCCTCAACTCCATCCTCCAAGTCTTGAACTCCCCTACACCCCTATTTCACCTCCATACTCATTCCTCCACCTTTTCCCTCCATCCATGCTCCAAAATCCCATTTCTAAACATCCTGTAGAAAATTACAGACATCCTCTAGAAATTCCAGACATCCTGTAGAACCCCTGCAGACTTCCTGTAGAAGCTCACGAAAGCAGTTTCTTGAAGGCCAAACTCTGTGAAACTCTCAGGAAAGGGTGCTAGGGACCCCTTAGGACCTCTCTAAACCTTCCCGACCTCTTCCAAGCATTTCCTCTTGCCAATCCACCTCTGCACAGTCAAAAATAGTTAAATCGCATGCATGATAATTCTGACAACTTATTCAAAAATACAAAAAGATGGATCTTTCAGATTTTCCTGTAGACATAGCTTAGATACATGCATTTCATCTTCTTAGAAGTCAACGGAATCTCTCCCAGTAGCTTGCATCCTCTTTCTTGCATCAGTAGAGCTAGTTGGTAAAATTAGCGTTTGCTAGGGTTTGCGTTTGCTTTCAGCTTTTCAGTTTCCTTCTGCAAATAGATTAGCTTCCTTCGAGTTAGCTTCCATCCATTAGTTAAACAACATCTTCTCAGAGCTCATAGAAGTTGGCTTGAACCCCTAGCGGACTTGTGCCAGCTGACCAAGTGACAGTTGCGGCAAGAGCTAGTACTTGTGCATACAACACCGTCGCTTCCAAGTTTGTTACAAACTACCAGGTTGATAGAAGTAAAGAAGGGAGTCCCAGGAGTTGCAACATTGTTGCTGCAATACTAGAGCCCACCACCAACTGATCCTTAGAAGCCTTTTTATTAATGAGGCCTCTCAATTTCCATTATTTTCCTTCATTTTACTCCTCACATGCAACATGTGACCTATCACCTTACTTTTCTCCTAATTTCCATTATTTTCATAAATAAAATGCCAATTAATTCCACTTTGCCTTTCCAAAGCCTTTGCCATTGCCTTTGCTAATTTACATAGGCATTAATTAATCACAAGTGATCCCCATCCATATTGTTTTGACCAACATTTAGCTTGGAATACGTGCCCCATGACCACGGTTATTATTTTTGCCTTAATTAACTTTATTACATATATTTTTGACCAGGGATGTTACAGAACCCCCCCGGGGGAACACCATCCTCAGTGTTAAATGACACCTAAAAATAACAAGACTATTGAAAAGAAAATCATATTGCCCATGGAACTTTATAACTTATCTTGTTGCAATATTTAAAATGAACAACATGTTGGAAAGCAAACCAACATGACAAATATACCGCTTATTGTAGCTTTATAACACAACTCATGGCAGTATTTACATCCATATACATATATACACATATCCCAAAACATCACCCCAAAACATACACCAAAAACATTCGTTGAACCAGTGAATATAGAAGGATACATAGCCTGCATTTGATCAACCATATCCCATGTAGCTTCATCGGACCCAAAGTGCTTCCACTACACTTTAACCTACTCAATTGCTCGGTTCCAAAGCATGAGAATCTTTCTCTGCAATATACACTGAGGTTCTAGCTGTAATTCTCCTTTTGGCTCCACCTGCATTACAGACTAGTCAATCACATGATCAACATCTTTAACATACTTTTTAAGCAATGACACATGGAAAACACCATGGAATTTCACTATTAGAGGCAATGCAAGTTGATAGGATACTGGTCTAATACTTTCAATAATCCTAAAAGTTCCATAAAACTGAGGTCCCAACTTGGCACATGATCTAATCCTCAAGGATCTCTTCTTGGGCTTGATGCGCAAGTACACCTATTCCCCAACCTAAAACTCCTTAAACATCCTGTTATGATATGCATAACTCTTATGTCTATCATGTGCTACCTTCAAATTATTCTTGATTACCTGCATTTCATGTTCCATCTTTGCCAACATGTCCAGTCCAATCAACACCCCATTCACTGGATCACTCCAACTGATGGGAGTATTACAACTCTGCCCATACAATGCCTCAAACAGACTCATCCTCAAAGATACTTGGTACCCATTGTTGTAAGCGAACTCAACCAGTGGAAGTTACTCTTCCCACTACCATTGCTGATGCATCACATACCTACTCAAAATATCCTCCAATATCCTATTGACCCTCTCTATTTATCCATCTATCTGCGGATGATAAGTTGTGTTGAAGTCCAACTCTATCCCAAAACTTGCAAACAACTCCTTCCAAAACTTGGAAGTGAAATTTGCATCCCTGTATGACACAATATTCCTCATTACACCATGCAACCTTGCTACATCTATGATGAAGACCTGTGCTACATAATTAGCTGAATAAGTAGACTTCACTTGAATGAAGTGCACTACCATTGTCAACCTGTCCACAACAACCATGATATAATCATGCTGTCTAGATGTCCTCGGAAAATATGTAATAAAATCCTTGGAAATGACCTCCCATTTCTAATATGGAATCAAAATTGGCTATAGTAAACCACCTGGATGCTTACACTTTGCTTTTACCTTATGACAGTCCAAAATAGCCACAAAATATGCCACTTCTTTCTTCAAGTTTGGCCAATAGTAGAACTTCTTCACCACTGTCATGTCTTCTAATAATTTGGGTGACCTGAATATGGCTTAGCATGAAATTCCCTCAAGATAAGCTTCTTGAGCTCACTGTCATCTGGCACATATATCATGTCCCTAAATTTAACCAACCCATCCTCTGTGAGACGATATACCACATCTTGATCACCTATATCATGCTGTAATTTGTGCCTAAGCTCCCTATACCTATCATCTTGTTGACCTGCTCGTAACATCTGATCCTGTAAATTTGTCCCATAGGAGCTCATAGATGCTATAAGATTCACCTGTATCCTCCTGCTAAGAGCATCTGCAACACTATTCTCTTTACCTTTAATGTACCTGATCTCAAAGTCGATCTCATTGATCGTAGCCAACCATCTAGATTGCCTGGAATTCAGATTCAGTTGGTCAAATAGATATCGCAATCCACTGTGATCGCTCATCAATATAAACCTCTTGACAAGAAGAT
The DNA here is from genome assembly GCA_000404065.3 of Pinus taeda. Classification (NCBI taxonomy): domain Eukaryota; kingdom Viridiplantae; phylum Streptophyta; class Pinopsida; order Pinales; family Pinaceae; genus Pinus; species Pinus taeda. Next base: position 232,147 of record APFE031264729.1, on the reverse strand, counting down.
AGTGCCTTCACATATTTAATGCATGAATTTTCGCTCCTAACTCAAGATCATGTGTTGGATAATTATGCTTGTGCTCATTCAATTTCCTTAATTCATAGCATACTACTTTTCATTCTTGCATAAGGATTCCACCAAGACCTCTCTTGCAAGCATCTGTACATACCATAAACTCTTTGTCTGAATATGCAGTGTTTAAAATTGGAGCATTCATCAAAAACTACTTCAATTGTTCAAAACTTGATGCACATTCTTCTGTCCATTCAAAATTCTTACCTTTCCTTTGCAATGGTGTGATAGGATATGCAATCTGATAGAAGTTCTTGATTAACCTCCTATAGTAACTTACTACTCACATGAATGATCTTATCTCATCCACATTTCTAGGAGTTTCCCGTTCCATGTTAGCCCTTATCTTCTATAGATCCACTGCCATGCCTTCCTTGGAAATCACATGCCCCAAATAGTGTACCTCTGTCTAAAAGAAACTACATATTCTAAGCTTGGCATACAACTGATGTTCCCTTAGCAATCTCAATATTGTTGCTAAGTGTTCGACATGTTCTTCCTCATTCTTGGAATATACCAGTTTGTCATCAATGAATACAATAACAAACTTGTCCAGATAAGGATGCAATACACTATTAATCAAGCACATAAAAGTAGTTGGAGAATTAGTTAGACCGAAAGGAACTACAACAAATTCATAATGCCATACTTGGTCCGGAAAGCAATCTTTTAGATGTCCTCTTCTTTAATCTGTCTTAGATAAATCTTCGAGAACACTATGTTCTTGATGGTTACCTTGTTCAATTGCCTATAATTGATGCACAAACTGAGAGTACCATCCTTCTTCATCACAAACAATACCGTTGCACCCCAAGGTGATACATTAGGCCTAATGTATCCCTTGTTAAGCATTTCCTTCATCTGCAACTTCAACTCTACTAACTATGGTGTGCTCATCCTGTAAGGTGCCTTTAATGTTGGTGCTGCTTTTGGTACCAATTCAATAGAAAATTCCACTTCCCTATGAGGCGAAAAATCTTAAATCTTTGTTGGAAACACATCCTCAAAATATTATAAAACCGAATACTTTCTCAATACATCTCCATCCACAACATCCTTAACTTTGTCATTGGACATATGCATTGCAAATAACACACACCCTTTTCTGTGACTATGTTTGGTGTGCATAGCTATCTCCATTCTAACTGATTTTTCCTTCTTCTTACGCTGCAAGACTCTTTGTTCCCCATTGTCATCGAGGCACTCAATAGCCTTATCACAACAATCCACCTTGGTCTTATGAAGATATTACCAGTCCATACCCAACAACATACTGTATGATCCCAATGGAAGTACATTCAAATGTGCTGAGGTAGGTATACCATTCAACTCAAATGCACAAGCTCTTACCCAATGATGAACTATCTTCTTTTTACCTATAGAAAACTACACTAACCAAGATTATGCATGCACTTCTTTATTCAAACCACACTTATCCACAAGGTTAGGATTACCATAAATATAATTAGATCTAGGTTCAACCAAAATAGAAACAACTTGATCACAAAGCTTAACGTCCATCTTCATAATAGATGCCTGGTGATTTGCTTGCCTGTTATCCAACACTACATAAATCTGAGTAACACTCTGTCCAACATGAGATGTTGAGGAGGTAAATCCCCTCTGCGGACAGAGGCGATCCCTACTAGCCCAGACTGGGTCTAGCAACAATCATACAACGCTACCGCGCAAGTTCCTAATTGAAAATTAAAGACCAATGATGAGGGCCTACCTGGATTCCAACGCTAGTGCTTGTAGAAGAGGTGACGCTCCCATTCCTTTGCTCTGGCAGATCACGATCCCCACGATCTCCGTGAATGGACATCTACACATACAAGAAACGACACAAACACAAACATAAAATCCAGCATATGCAACTATATATCAGTCAGAAAGCATATAACTCATCATCATTACAAAGAACAATAAGAGTGGAACCATAACAATATTCATTTATTAATGATAAATAAAGAAGAATACAACCATAGTTCTGACGTCAAATTCTCCTTTGGCTAGGTGATTAGCAGCACATGTCTTGCAAAGCTTGTTGGGGATGGGAACAAGCCTATCTCTCCTTGGTTATTAGACAAGAATCTCCTTACTTAGATTTGGCCTTATGGGAATGAAGAAGGCTCTTGCAGCATGAAGCTCTTGGTAACTTGATGATTCTCAATCTCTGGAACTCTGGAACTCTAGAACTAGCTTTCCAAGGAAAATGGACAAGCTTTTATAGATGGAGGAAGGGGAGTTGGGATCATCCACAATAATCATGGGATTGGCTTTATCACTAGAGAATCTTCCATGGGAGGTGGCAAACCACTTCCTCTCTATGGAAATCCGAAGCCAAACCACCCAACTCAAGATAGATTCAGTCCAGGAATTTGTTAGGATGAATCTTCCGTTGTTTGTTTGTTAAAAAACGCCACTGATTATGGTTGGCGTGACTGCGACTCTGTGACAGAGCACCAACTGGCGCGCCCTCTTTGGAGGATTTCCCCCATTCGCACGAGGGCTGCACTGTGGAACCGCGCCAATGGAAAAATGGTTAATTTTATGGGTTTTTAGCAGGAGATGTCTTCAGGGCAAATGAAGTTCATGTTCAGGGGAATGCAATGCAAGTGTTTGTAGGTCATGTCACTTCTCATAGGTCCCATAATGAGTCCTCCAAGATGCGGGAGAGGGGTAACAGGGATGGTGACAAATTGCTGTGTAACAGATGCCCCCTAATGCATGAGGCCCGAGAGAGAGAGAGGGGTGAAATGCTTTACAAGAACGTGTCCAACCGAAAACACTACTGCCGGAAAACTTGCATGGAGAAGTACAACTGATATCTCAAGTATATGATATATGTGGTATGAGCGCAGCCATCCATAACAGAGTACATAAGAATTTAGATCCAAGGTATGGACGCAGCCATCCAGTGAGGATCGATAAATAGACTCAGGCATGGTCGCAGCCATCCAACGAACGAGTCATGTAATAATCATCATAATTCACAAAATCGCAGCCTGGATCCCAACAGACTGTTAGAGTCGGTCTGGTTATCCCTCTGTCAGAGATCAAAACTCTTTTTTGCACTTCATGTTTAGGTGTCCCATCAGTTTCGATCATTTGCACTCGTTAGGAGCATGCCATAAATCTGACAGAAAGGTTTGTGTTACCCATTCCCCTCATGCTTGGCACTGCTGGCTCAGGTCCATTTATAAAAAATCAAAGTCTTGAAACAATTATTTGTAGCCCTGTTTCAATTTCTAGGTCATGACAAGTGTTCTAGGTCATTAGGTCTAGGGTTAAGTCAATTTGGTTTTTGTAAAGTCTAATAAAGCTAGCAGGCCAAAGGGAGGTCCTCGATAGGTTGTTATCTCAAAGATTTTTATCGTTATACGGATAGATTATGACTTCTCTTCAAAACTCTGTTTTGAAGATAAGTCGACATTTCATTTTTGTAATAAATTTTCAAAACTTTCAGTTCTTGAATTGTCCAGGTGCAACCCTGGTCTCCTTTACCAAATCATATCATAGTTATCCCTGCAAAAAGTATCAAAGAAAATCATTATTTCATCCAAATTTAAGAAGGAAACCAAAAAGCAAAAGTCTATTAATCTTGAAAGAATGTCAAAATGCCAAACATTATGAAAGTGGGTTATGGAGAAATTTAAAATCAAATCTGATTTGGTGAGATATTTTCTTCACATATAAATCATGGAAGATCATCCATTTCCACCATTTCTCAAGGCAAAAGTTGAATTTGTGAAGTGGAGGGCAGAAGACGCGTTTGAAGGGTAAATTGACAAGCTTGAGGGTGCGCGCGACCCATATAGAAGGCGCGCGACGCATTGAGTGCGCGCGGCGCACTGGGCTCCACTGGCTAGTGTAAATTTACATGTGCGCGGTGCATAGGGAGCGCGCTACACACTGGGTGATGAGCGCGGCGCACATAGTTGGGAGCCCGAAAATGGTTTGAAAACTCATCAAATCGCCCAATATTCACATCAATTTGCTAGGTAGGCTCGCCTCCATTACTTTTTGCTTAGTTTTTGATGGTGAATGTGGTGGGTTCATGGCTCATCCCCATTGAAACAAGACTTTGAAAAACCCCCTTTTGCCAATAAGAAAAACTGCTTAGGGTATTGAAAACAATGTTTTCACCAAGGTCTACTCTATTCCTTACTTCCCGCTGTCCCTCATTCCCAAAGTAACTCATCAAATTTCCTCATTAATCCCCTCATAATCCTATCATATGAACCCTAAACCCTGTTTCCATATGTATACATTTTCCCTTCCTTACCCAATTACATTTTATTTCAAAGTCCCTAATTCCCTGATATTTTCCCTTTCCTAATATTCCCTTGTACATTTGTTTTTTCCCCTTGGTCACAACATTGTTAGAGCAAAAAGCAGTTCACATTCAATTGCATACACAGTTTCATTCAAAGCAGTTTTTATATCAACATACATATTACAGACATCTTGTTTTCAAAGTCATGTCAGAGACGGATTCAGTTTATGAGCAAGAGTATGAAAATGATTCTACAGCTGAGGGTAATGTGCCACGGAGGTCTCACAAAAGTGGAAAAAGTGGTCAACATGTCAGGGAGGAGCCTACTTCTTTGGCTCAATTGCAGGCTTGTCTGCTTGCAATGGATTGTTTTCAGCGTCGGTCATGTTTCCAATACTGTGAGATGATCTCACAAACCCAGCATCATCGTGAACTAGTTCGTTTATTTGTTCTACATTTACATGATGGCCGTGTAAACCTCGCCGGAGTAAATTTCACTTTGTCACCAGAGACTATTGCTCAGGCCACCTGAATACCAAATATAAGAGAGGAATGGAACAAACGTCAGCAGTTAGACAAATTTTACTATGAGCCATACATCAAACTTGGGCATATGAGACACCTGAGCATGGTTTTTCCTTTCAGATTCCTGAGGGATGAATTTGCACTATTGATGAAACTCATCATTTGGTATTTCAGTTGCGAGGGAAGATTCTCGCGTCTCTATGCGTACCATGTCCGTTTGTTGATGCATTTCATGAGGGTACGTATGATGAACATTCCGTATTTCATGTGTCGCAACATAGAGAGGATGGTGGTTTTAGTACAAAGGAAGACCCCAACACAGCAGCATAGAAGTATATATCATTACACGCTGATCAAGATCGTAGTGGTACATCAATTGACACAACAAGGAATTACTTGGGAGGATTTCATCTCCCGTGACTTCTTCACAATGCCACAGCCGCTTCCCGAGATAGTTCATGATGAGGGAGAGCCTTCACACCAGCCTGACATTCCTAAGACCGAGCATATAAGTGCTCCATTGTATGTGACATACCAGCGAGGCCACAGGGCCTTATTTGCATCTACACGACGAGTACTATCTCCACCCGGGGTGGAAGGGGTCTCGTTGACTCCATCAGTAGAGCGAGTATTATCTCCACATGATGTGGAAGGGGTCTCGCCTTCTTCTTCAGCACAGGTACAGATCCAGGACAGGGGCAAGAGGCCTATGCATGATGAGGGTCCTTCAGGAGGCCGGGACACAGATTTCACGATCATTGATGTCGATGCAAGCTCTCCTAGCTCGGAGCTAAAGGAGATCATCCAGGAGCAAAAATCTGAGAATGACTCGTTGAGAAAGAAATTGCAGATGGGTCAGTGGGTGATAAACTCCCTGAAGCAGCGTAACAAACAGCTAGAGGATGAACATACACTTTATGAGCTGCGACAAATCTGTGAGGATCGAGAATTGGCCCGAAAGAGACCTGGCGATATGACACCGGCTAATCGAGAGTCTATGCTCATACATGTTAACACTCAACTGGAGAAATTGTTGGCAAAGGCCAATAGAGACAAATACATGCTTCTTCATATGAAAACTCATTATTGGGCTCGTATGCATGTCTGCAAAGCAAAAATGAAGATTCTAAAGAGGAGGTTGAGCAGAGCACTAAAACGGCAGAAAAAGCCTGATCCACTCCAAATTTTGGCCGAGGCTTCATTGGCTGGACACAATACATGATGGAGGCTCTTCGCTCCAAATTTGAGCAAATTCGGAGAAATTTTTGTCATTTTGAAAAATTTTGGCCTAAAAACAGGTTTTTCAGCTCAACGCGTAGCGCGTCGACGCGCTCGCTTTTGATGGGGACACTTGCTGAAGGAAAAATTTATATTTTTGGGTTTTTCATGGTAATTTATGCATTCTCAAGTATTTCCGAAGCATTTCATCAAGTTTTGGATGATCAAAAGGCCCAAAAACACCATGAAAACCACCTTGCTGCCACCTTTTGCTCCAACAGGAAGTACTTCTGGGAGAATGACATTTTGAAGGGGAAAATGAGCTCCAAATTGGGAAATTCCACTTGGGATGGATAGTAGACATCCATGGCTTTCCAACCAGCTATTGTGAGCTTGATTTTGATGTCGGGAAGTGCCCCAAAAGCAGGCTAAAAGGCGCGCGACGCGTAGAGATTTTTGGTCAAATTTTCACCTTCCCGCTCAGAATTTCGGCCAGTTATGACCAGTTTCACCTCTTGATGTGATTTTTGACCCAAATTGATGTAATTTGATGTAAATGATGTAACTTTGGCACTTATTTACCTATTCTAGATGATTCATTAAAAAAAAATAGTAAAAATTTAATGAATGGATCAGTTTCCCTTCTTTTAGAGGCAAGTTGTTTTGGATGCCTAGATTGTAGTGCTTTGTTTAGAATTGGTTGAAAAAACTCCTAGGATGATGAGCTCGACCCCTAGAGGTAAGGGAATGGGTTGGCTTGCCTATATTATGTATTTTCTAAGTCATTTTCAGGGTTGGATTTTTGGGAAAAGCCTAGACTCTATTGTACATTGTATCTCTGCAATTTTGGCAAAGGAAAGACCAGGGTTTTGCAGCACTGTTTGGGATTCATGTGGCTTTATGTTTTGATGGTGTGATTCTTTCAGTATCTGTAAGTTGTTATGTGTATCATTTTCCTTCTCTCATCTTCTGCAATTGAACAAATGAAGTGTTAAGGTAGAACCCATAATTTGTTATGCTCTGCCTTTAAGTTTGTTTGATTTTCATGTTTTCATCTGTTTAAGGAGAATCCTTGAAAGCTTCTTGCTCTCCTTAGCTCCTCGTCAGTCTGATCTATCCATCTCTTTCACTTTAAAAGCATCAAGACAATCGCCTTCCTTTCCCCAATCGGACCTCTGCAAAAACTGTGTCTCATCCCCGCACCCAAAATTGCCTTTCCCTTAGATTAAAAAAAAACCCCAAAAAATCAACTTCAAACTCCTTGTACTTCATACCTAGCCTAAAATTAATTACAAATTTAGTCATCTCGAGCCTCATCGATTACCTTTTTCCGAGATTGACCCGGAGAGATCCCTCTCCTGTCCTCGTAGGGCTAGCTACGAGGCTGAGCGTGGTTTGATGTAGCCTTGAGTTTTACCTTATTTCAGTCTAAGGTAGATTTGAGCGCTAACACAGACAAAATCCATGGTCTTGTGCTCCATCTCGACCCGAACAAAGTACAAGTTCAAGCATGCGAATCTAGGAGTCGAAGTCGAACATGCAGGAACATCGTCTGATTACCAGCCAATGATGAAAGCTATTAACAGAAGCGAGAGGTACCACCAATAATGACAATGGCCCTCAAGGTACTACAGGTACAATCTACAGCGTGTGAATCAGTGAGCCAGTGTCGAACACCCATAGAATCATTCGATCAGAGGCCAATGGTGAAAACCTCACGTCGAACACGAAGAACCTGCCATTGAGGCATGCAGGCTCCAAGGCACTTGAAGGGAATCTCTAGGTCAACTTCCTGGATAATGAGCTGAAGTTGATAGGAAGTGACCTTGATTGAAGGTGGGCCATAGTGTTTCCCACATCATCAACGCGAGATAGAGGAGGATAATATGTTTTGTGAATTATGATTATGTGAGTTATTAGAGGGAGGTTGATTATTTCGCAGAGGTAAACTTCTCTTGAACATATCGGCGGCACGACAATGGACTTGGCAATATTTGACATCAAATGATCAGGGAAGATGAGAGGTCAAACATGATCACTCAAACCCGTAGAGGCAAGTGAAAAATTAGATGAGATGTCCCCACCCAGACATGAATGCAGACAAGTGCCATGTTCAAGAGCGACATACTGCTGACACGACAACGATTCTGGTTCCATTTTCCCCACCATTTCTGGCGAGTACCCCAATTATTTTTATTAACAAGCTTGACAAGGATAGCATATGCTTGTAAAGCGTCATTTCGACGGAATCCAATGTCATCAAGTTTTAACGAGTCTGACAAAGGAAGAACTCGACATCTTTTCATGTTTAGAGAGTTTGAAAAGACAACAGAAAAGTAAACTCCAGGGGTGTCCTTTTTTGTAAAGTTGTGTCTCTCGAGCCCAAAAAGTATTAAAAAATGCTCGAAAGAACCACCCAACCATTGCGATCGAGGAGTATTTTTCATGATTAGTGATTTCGACCTGAAAAAAGTAAAAAAGCGACCAAAATCACGTCGTTTCGTAACCGTTAACGAGCCTGAAACGACAAGGGCTCGACAATCTTTTCGTCTTTACACGACCAGAAAAGAGCTTAAAGGCGACCGCCTCTTACTTACGTTTAACGAGTCAAGAGGAATAACTCGGCAATCTTTTCATCTTTAAATGGTAAAAAAAGAGCTGAAAGCAGACCTCGATTTTTATTCTCTTTAACGAGTCAAAAAGGGAAAAAATACTCGACAATCTTTTCATATTTTATGAGTTAGAAAAGAGCTTAAAGGTGACTCGTCCTAGAGGAACGAGTGGTATAAAGGGTAGCAACTGGTTCCGGCAATGGTGGCACTGTTCAAAACATGTAATGGTCAAGAGGCTAGCTAACAAAACCACTCTTAACTGCGGTCCCTCAGGAAAGGAAAACAAGCAAGTGAAAGCATATGATCGGAGATAAAAACTAGGAGGAGATGAGAACTGCGCAGGAGGCACCGGGGGACTAAAGAATGATAATTGATCTATAGTCACGATCCTTCCATCGTGTGGAAAGCAAACCACATGGAAAAGTGAAGAGACAAGGGCCCCCATGGCATAAACATAGTCATGACCAAGGAGAAGACTGAAATCTAAAGCACCTTGGGTAACCAGTACGTCGATACAGACGGTTTTGCCTCCCAAAGTAATAGGGAACTTCGGAAGGATCCCTAATGGTTGACTGGTTCCTCCGTGAAACGCCATCAGATTCTGTGCGACCGGCACAAGCTTTGGGGAGCCCAAAGCTTGCCAAGTAGTGGAAGGCATAAGACTGACATATGCACCCTCATCCAAGACAGTGCCAGGTACTACCTTATCATAGGCATGTACTGTAATTTGGAAAGGCACATGGGATGGAAGGCAGAAGGCGGTCAAATAGCTCCAGTCAAAGGAAACTACTGAACTACTCGGTGGGGGAATCGTATGATTGCCCCCCTGCTCTATAGGAACCGAAAAATGACTCTCCGGATCGGCTGGGATAGGAGGGTTGTTTTCGGACTCAGTAGAACCTGATGAGATGAGAAGAACATGAGCATGACGCTCCTCCGAAACAGAGTGATCGACGGGTGGTGAACCTGAGTCGACACTCTTTCCGACCAATGGTTGGTCTGGAACAGGCTTAGCACAGCCAGGTTCGGAAAGAGGAGGACAGAAAAGAGAAGGATCTAAATCAATCTGTTTTTCGACAGGGAGTGGATCTAAAGAGAGCCTCTGATAACCAACAGGGAGTTGGGGTGAAGAAGCTGTAAGACTTTCCAAAACAACGGAAGCTTTATCCATGAGTGGACAAAGGTGAAGGAGATGGTCGCCTTCACATAGCCTACAGGGGAATCAGATCTTCCCGTTCTTCTTACCATTGCCAGTTGATAGGGTAGCATCGCCATGAGCTTTAGAGGATGATGAGGGGCAGTCCGGATCGTGAGACCATACTTCTAAGATCCTAGGAATGCCAGGACAATCACGAAGAAGATGGTCATCCTTGCACAATTTACAAGGAAACTTGACCTTCCGCGGAGGAGCAGAATGTGGCCCAACCTGAGATGTACTCAGGGCAGGAGCTGCACTTTTAGCCTCTCGCTTATGAGACTTCTTCTTCTTCGTCTTCTTCTTCTTCTTCTTAGCCACCCAGTTACTTGAATCCAGACTTTCACCAGGCGAAGTAGAAGATGAGGACGTAGAAACCGACAAAGAAGGGGATAGGTCCACCTTGGAATCAACGTGATGTTGTTCGGGTGGAGGAACTGATTGACCAGTAGTTGAAACATTAGGGACCACAGAGGTTGAGAACAACCAAATAGGCAACCCAACAGTTAACCCAGGAAGGGACAACGTTGCCATGTAAGGAGTACCAACATTCCCAAAAGGAGGAAAATGACCAGGATTCCATTCAGAGGGGATTCCTGGGTTGGTGAACTCTGGAAAAGTTGCCATCAAAACTGAAAATCACACACGGGGCTGAAAAAAAGTCACGACACACAATCAAACGGTCAACAAACAAAATCTAACAGGGCATGTGATCGCGGGTGAATAAATTTTAAGACACAAGGACATAACTTGACCTTTTCATCTTTAAAGAGTCGAGAAAAGGACAAAAAGATGACTCTAGTCGCCTTCGAATGTTTAATGAGCCCGAAGTGACAAATGCTCAGATGAGCCTTTTCTTTTAGGGAGTCCGAAAAGGATCAAATGTGACTACTTTGGATAACTAGGAAAAAAGTTTACCAGAAAATCCATAAAACTGCATATACACCTTGGCAATCGTATGAAAACCAAGGACTTTCCGTACAACAATCAATCTTCCTTAATGCTGTGTTCGGTGCGTTACGGGTCGTAAGGCGATAGAAAAGACTTCCTATAGATAAAGGATGATAACCTAGTGGGGTCTCCCCATATACTCAACGGTACGTGGGAGCAAAATTCCGTACTAGATCACTATTGAGTCACAGAAGGAGGAATCACCCAACCTTGAGTGGAAACAAAAATGACTAGGTTTAACAACGCCGGAGCACGTCTCTAGCCTAGACCTATAGACAGTGTGCGTTATGTTCCAATGCATTGTTAGATTCATTCAGTTCATTTTAAAGTTGACCTTGGATTATGTTTCAGTTTTCAGGCCTTACCGTATGTAATGTCTCAAAATTTCCTAAATGCAAGCTATATGCCGCAATATATCATTTCATTCGATGAATGCTAGCTACGAGAGAGTTTGAGAGCTTTCACACAAACAAAATGATCGCAAAACAACGAAGAATATCTCTAATGCAGCTAATGGGAATTAACAAACTTTTCTTCAAAGTCACTAAGCATTAATAACAATGAAAAGCTCTAATTCTCATTAACTAATGCAAAGCAAAAGAGATTTTTTTTTCCTTTTATGTTGATGGAAAAATGCACTAAACAAACTTTGAGAAATGATAACAAACAAATTCCACTGAATACAAGCACATTCAGATCCCTAAATCACAAAGCAATCCTTCAAAGAACGAGAAAAGTCCCAAAGAAACCAATGAGCTGTGTAATCTAGGCCCAAAGCGAAACAAAGCGGAATTCAAGTGAAAAAGAGGCAAGTCACTCAAATAACACAATAAAACGATTAACAACCACCAAACGAGTGCAAGGGAGCAATAAAAGAGTCGACTGGACCAATAGAAGACCAAAAACACCTAAGGAAGGCTCGACACACAAAGCCACTAGATGCCCTAGGGCTAGAAATGTGAAATCGATAGAAAATGGCAAACACCCAAAGGGTAAAGATCAAAGCCAGTCAAACAAGACTCCAACACACTCAAGTAGTCGAAAAAAGGTACCCAGAACAAAAACCAAGCTCAATAGGCTCAAAACCAAGCAAACTTCAAAAGTTCCTAGGCCTGGCGCGACTGTCAGGCTGCAACTAGCACCTTTTGAGGATTGGCGTGGGTTGTCAATGAGCAACTAGTGCCAATTGGCGCAATTGTAACACTATAAAAGTGCGCCAGTCAATTTTGCTATGCAAAAATAAAAAAAAAGCAATCCAAAGCTAGGCCAACAATAACCAGGTAAACCAAGAGATGAGAAACAACAAAAGAACTCAACCGAGAAGGCTAACCAAGCAGGAAAAAACCAAGAAACAACCAAGAAACAAGACAAGTTCCAAGCTGTTCAGTTCGTAAACCAAACCGGAGATTGACTGAAGTGGCGTTGATCTACTTCGCTAATGCAGAGCAATAGCATTTTGAAGGCTATCTGGCCTTACTTCAGGCTCCATCTAAAGTTTACAAATCAAACAACAAGCTGACTCCCCAGCGGAGTCGCCAAATTGTTGAGGAGGTAAATCCCCTCTGCGGACAGAGGTGATCCCTACTAGCCCAGACTGGGTTTAGCAACAATCATACAATGCTACCGCGCAAGTTCCTAATTTCAAATTAAAGACCAATGATGAGGGCCTACCTGGATTCCAATGCTAGTGCTTGTAGAAGAGGTGACGCTCCCGTTCCTTTGCTCCGGCAGACCACGATCCCCACGATCTCCGTGAATGGACACCTGCACATACAAGAAACGACACAAACAAAAACATAAAATCCAGCATATGCAACTATATATCAGTCAGAAAGGATATAATTCATCATCATTACAAAGAACAATAAGAGTGGAACCATAACAATAGTCGTTTATTAATGATAAACAAAGAAGAATACAACCATAGTTCTGACGTCAAATCCTCCTTTGGCTGGGTGATCAACAACACATGTCTTGCAAAGATTGTTGGGGATGGGAACAAGCCTCTCTCTCCTTGGTTATTAGACAAGACTATCCTTACTTAGATTTGGCCTTATGGGAATGAAGAAGGCTCTTGCAGCATGAAGCTCTTGGTAACTTGACGATTCTCAATCTCTGGAACTCTGGAACTAGCTTGCTAAGGAAAATGGACAAGCTTTTATAGATGGAGGAAGGGGAGTTGGGATCATCCAAAATAATCATGGGATTGGCTTTATCACTAGAGAAGCTTCCATGAGAGGTGGAAAACCACTTCCTCTCTATGGAAATCCGAAGCCAAACCACCCAACTCAAGATAGATTCAGTCCAGGAATTTGTTAGGATGAATCTTCTGCTGTTTGTTTGTTAAAAAAACACCACTGATTATGGTTGGCGTGAGTGCGACTCTATGACAGAGCGCCAACTGGCGCGCCCTCTTTGGAGGATTTCCCCCATTGGCACGAGGGCTGCACTGTGGAACCGCGCCAATGGAAAAAGGGCTATTTTTATGGGTTTTTAGTAGGAGATGTCTTCAGGGCAAATGAAGTTCATGTTCAGGGGAATGCCATGCAAGTGTTTGTAGGTCATGTCACTTCTCATAGGTCCCAGAATGAGTCCTCCAAGATGCGGGAGAGGGGTAACAGGGACGGTGACAAATTGTTGTGTAACATGACACAAAAATATATTGCAGAAATATAAACACAGAAAGCACATAAAACAAGAGAGACACAGATATACGTGGTTCACCCAATTTGGGCTTCATACACAGAGAAACAACCACTCCTTCCTTTTATATTATCTAGCAAAATCAAGAAATACAACCTACAACAGATCCGCTGTAATTCCCTTTTCACTCTCACACAATCTCCTCTCTCTTTCTTGCTCAGAATATAGATCTCCATAGACGCAATACAATTCCCTCATATATAGCAAGGAGTTGCCTTCTAGGGTAGAAAACCCCAAATTAAACATAACTTCTACCGTCAGATCTCCGCCTAATGAATGACCCAGATTGACTATGAAATTACAACATTTTACAAGGCAATTTTACATCTATTTTTAGCTTTGGGGGTGTTGCCCCCAATCCCC
>APFE031264729.1:206522-217858 GCA_000404065.3 Pinus taeda | reverse complement strand
GGGGGGGGGGGGGGGCTCCAAATAATCATTGTCGCCCACCTTGGACCCCTTGGTGGCGTACATTTTACGGGCGGCTACGATTCGAAATGGGGTCCAATGCGGTGATACCTTTGAATAAGATAATCAGGCTCCACACCCAACACAACATCCCACACTGTCTGCGCTTCTTGGGCACTATAAATCTGTGGTCTACCACCCTAACGTTATGAACAATCTCTCTATCGATGATCCTTGAAACAAGTACAACATTGTAAAGGATTCCAACCTGCACCCTTGTTCTACTCCTTAGACTGAAATTCTTGTCCTCTGTTAGATGCACTAAACTTCTTATGCGATGTTTCATTCTCTTTGTTACTTGTGTCATGAGGCCTTGTTTCCTTCTTATCCCATTTCCTTTATTCTTTGCATTACCTCTCCAATCCTACTTAGCCTCAATTTTGCACTTTGATTGCTCATAATAATTCTTTAGCTTCCGGATGGCCTCCTCCAATGATATAGGCTCATCAAACTCAATCATGTCTTTGAATGCCACCAATAAACCACTGATGACTCTCTAAATTTTCGCTTTCTCCTCCTTCAGGTAAGACACATACCTCAATAACTCCAAAAAGATTCTAGTGTACTCCTCATCAGTCATGGATCCCATATTTAGCTCATATAATTCCTTTGCTCTATCATCATAGTACATTTTTGATAGATAATTCTTCTTTAATAGTCTCTCAAGCTCACTCCAAGTCAACTCCTCTTCATGAATACCTTTGACATTCTTTACATCTTCCTAATAGATATCTAGTTTACCTTTAATATTGAATGTATCTATTCTAGCCTTTGTGCTTGAAAAGTAATCATGCAATCAGAAGAACTTATTCATTCCAAGCAACCATGCTTCAACATCCGGTGACTTCTTCATTTCCCCATAAAATGTAGGTGGCTTTTCTTTCTTGAACTCATCCGACAAATATCCCTTGTCAATCCTCCTGTAAGTATGATAGTGATGATGACCATGATACTTGTCTGAACCATAACTAGAGTAAATCCCATTTCCACTACCTTGCATATCAGGTGTGTCCAAGAATTTGCCATCCCTGATCGTTTCATCTCTACCTGACTTGTGCCCACCATGTGACCTGCTACCATATTCCCCATTAGTCCTATCCTGCTATCCATGGTTGATCCGAAGTGGTCTCTATCTCTACAAGTCTTACAAACTCTTAAGGATAATTGCATTAACTTCTTCTTGTTTCTGCGGTGCCTGAATGATCCTATCATTATTTGATTTGCAACTCCTTATTTTTGCCTTCAAACTTCTCAATGTGTCTATTATGTCAGAAGAGTTCCCATCACCATCTTACTCACTTGATCCATAGGGAGAGTCTTAAGAACTGTAGTCTGTACCATTCTGCTAGTCGTCTTTAATATTCTCTTCCTGCAAGGTATATCATGTTTGCTAAATGAAATCATAAACAAACCAATGTACCTCAGTGTAGTTTGGGGAGGATATCTCGCCTGCAAGATCAACCAGATTAGCATAATACATATATAAACATAATCATATAAACATTTAATCATAATTTCAATCAGTATCCAATCATCAATGCATGACCATACCAACCACATACCATGACCTCATGAATGAAAACTATAACCATGCCAATGTATTCATAGAAACATATAAACATTGACATGCATGGCCAATGCAAAACGAATATGCACTCATGACGACCACATCCAACAACAACACCATCAACTTTTCACATGGTGACACCACTCCAACTATGTCCAATGCCATGCATATGCAACAAGAACATAGAGCACAAGCATAAGGAACACATATGTAATCGACATGTATTCACGACCAACACACACTGCCCATCCAGTCTAAGGGGTGAACCATGCCTTGACACCACTCTGTAACACCCTCCTCCCACATTTACCCAAGTTAATCATTCCACTAGGGTAAAAATGTGACAAGAGGCTACTATGATTTGTGATTCAACTCCTTATGTATAGTCAAGGAAGTGGAACCGAAAAAACACAACCAATCTGACTCTCCACACATGCTACAGAACCTTTAGGAGCCAACCAACCCTTCCAGGTGACCAACCCCTTAAACAGCTTGAAATTTGATTGATTTGGACCCTCAGCCACTCCCATGACAAGCCATGCATGCGACTAAGGCCTTCTAGTCACTCCCATAGCAAGGCATGCCAACGACTATGGACTTTTTCAACCAGTTCTGAGCCAACAACCCCAAATTATGTGTTCAGGTCCAGGACTCAGGCTACTACCCAGAACTTCATGAAACTTTCAGAAATGATAAATAATAATGGAATAAGGATACTAATGCAATCATTGGTAAAAGTACTTGATCTGAACCCTACTAGCCATGACAATCATTTCATAAAAAATGTCACAAATATGTAATCTACAGGTCATAACAACATATCTTAGCATAGGGGTCTCATACTTATTTTAGATTTGTAAAGAAGCATTGATGCCTTATCACAATAGTTGCATTATCATCTATTAGGTCATATATTCACTGTTCCTTCATTTTCTAATCAAAACATGATGAGAGCCATACATCAACACTACCATAAAACATCCTCATAACAACCATGTATTCAAGAGAAATAACAAAGATATGACAACCATAAAAACCAAATATGGACAAGTATATTTACCCATCAAATACAAGAGGAAAGGAGATCTTATTATCATATGCAAAATGCAACTAGGTATGGGACTTCCACGTACCACCTAACCATAGATTGGCTGAACCAAATCTTTCATTCACCTAATCATCCTCGTGCCATATTCCAAGAATGAATGTGGGATCTCATAAAACAACTCAATCAAAACCAAACTAGGGTTTCCAGCAACCAAACCACCTCAACCCTCAACCAATGATTCCACCTCATGGTTGAAAATCACTAACCATATACAAATTGGTCTCTACCCAAGTTGTCCAAGGATCTAGAGCGTTTGTTCCAACCAGGGCTTCCAAGACTAGTAACTCAACCCACAATTGTTGTTGGGATTCTAGAGCATTTGTCCAACCAAGGCTTCTAGGACCAGTAACTCAACCCACAAAGGACTTCCAGAGTGTTTGTCCAATCAAGGCTTCCAAGACTAGTAACTCAACCCAAGTTTTTATAGGGCTTCCAAAGCATTTGTCTAACGAAGGCTTCCAAGAACCAATAACTCAACCCATAACCAAAGGAACATGAGTACCAACTAGAAAACAAAGACAAAACCCACAACACTATGGCTATCTAGGAAATGGAAAGGCAAAGGAAATCCACTGTCAATCCAGGAAATCCTCCATGCCAATGACATATCTTGACCAAGAAACCACATGCATGTGCCATGCATGCTAAAACTAGCTAGGAAATCATACATGCAACTCGGTACCTGAAAGAAAAACCTATTGTAGTTGTTGATCTCGATGTCCTCTTGCACTTTCTTGCTCCAATATCCCACACTCTTCCAAGAGTGCTCCAAGAAAACTCTAACTGTCCTAGAGAATGAGAGAGAGAATAGAGAGAGATACAATATTGAACTCACGAAAAGGTACCAATTAATCCTCAGTAGCCCTTTTATTGATGAGGCGTCTATTTTCTCCAATTTCCATTATTTTCCTTTATTTTCCTTCATTTTCCTTTTCACATGAAACCTGTGATCTCCACCTTCCTTTTCTCCTAATTTCAATTATTTTCATAAATAAAATGCCAATTAATGCCACTTTTCCTTTCCAAACCCTTTTCCATTGCCTTTGCCAATTTCCATAGCTATTAATTAATTGCAAGTGATCCCCATCACTATGCTTTTTCCCAACATTCAACTTGGAATATGTGTCCCATGACCATGGTTATTATTTTTTCCTTTGTTAAATTTATTACACAGATTTTTGACCAGGGTTGTTATATAACCCTCCCCCTTGGGGAACACTAGCCTTGGTGTTCAATGACACCTACAACCAACAAGACTACTGAAAAGCCAAAAATACTACCAATGGAGCTTTATAACTTAGCTTGTTGTAGTATTGACAATGAACAACCTACTAGAAAGAAAACCAACATGACAAACATAATAACATGACAACCATACCACTTATTGGAGCTTTATAACACATCTCATGGTATTATTTACATCCATATACATATATACACATATACCAAAACATCACACCAAAACATATGCCAAAAAAATTCGCTCAACTAGCAAATAGAGAAGGATACATAGCCCACATATGATCAACCATCTCCAATGTAGCTTCATTAGGCCCAAAGTGATTCCACTACACTTTAACCTGCTTGATTGCTCAGTTTCATGGCATGAACATCTTTCTTTGCAATATACAATTAGGTTCCAATTAGAATTCTCCTTTTGGCTCCACCTACAATACAATCTAGTCAATCACATGATCAACATCTTTAACATACGATAAGCAATGACACAAGGAAAACATCATGGAATTTCACTGTCAGAGGCGGTGCAAGTCGATAGGCTACTAGTCCAATCCTTTCAAGAGTCCTGAAAGGTCCACAAAACAGAGGTGCCAACTTGGCACATGATCCAATCCTCAAGGAGATCTTCTTGGGTTTAATGCACAAGTACATCTATTCCCCAACCTAAAACTCCTTAAAAGTCTTGTTCTGATATACATAACTCTTTTGTCTATCCTATGCTACCTTCAAATTCTTCTTGATTACCTGCATTTCATGTCCCATATCTACCAACATGTCTCGTCCAATCAACACCCTATTCACTGGATCTTTCCAACTAATAGGAGTATTACAACTCTCAGATGGACTCATCCTTAAATATTCTTGGTACCCTTTGTTGTAATCTAACTCAACCAGTGGAAGATACTCTTCCCACTTCCACTACTGATGCATCACATACATCCTCAACATATCCTCCAATATCTTGTTGACCCTCTCGGTTTGTCCATCTGTCTGTTGATGATAAGTTGTTCTGAAGGCCAACTCTATCTCTAAACCTGCAAACAACTCCTTCCAAAACTTGGAAGTGAACTTAGCATCTCTATCTGACACAATCTTCCTTGGTACACCATGCAACCTCACTACATCTCTGATGAAGACCTGTGCTACATCATTAGCTGAATAAGTAGACTTCACTTGAATGAAGTGCACTACCATTGTCAACATGTCTACAACAACCATGATATAATCATGTTTTCTGGATGTCCTTAACAAAATTTTAATAAAATCCATGGAAATTACCTCCCATTTCCACTCTAGAATCAAAATTGGCTGTAGTAAGCCACCTAGATTCTTACACTCTTCTTTTACCTTCTAATAGTCCAAACATCTAGCCACAAACTTTTCCACTTCTTTCTTCAAGTTCGACCAATAGTAGAACTTCTTCACCACTGTCAATGTCTTCTGATATCTTGGGTGACCTGAATATGGCTTAGCATAAAATTCACTTAAGATAAGCTTCTTTAGCTCACTGTCATCTGGCACATATATCATGTCCCTAAATTTCACCAAGCCATCTACTGTGAGACGATAGTCCACATCTTGATCGCCTGTATCCTGCTGTAACTTGTGCCTAAGCTTCCTATACCTGTCATCTCGCTGACTTGCCTGTAATATTTGATCCTGTAAATCTATCCCATAAGAGCTCATAGTTGCTATATGATTCACCTGTATCCTCCTTCTAAGAGCATCTACAACCCTATTATCTTTCCCTTTAATGTACCTTATCTCAAAGTCAAACTCATTGATCGTGGCCAACCATCTAGATTGCCTAGCATTAAGATTCGGTTGGTCAAATAGATACCACAATCCACCGTGATTGCTAATCAATACAAACCTATTGCCAAGAAGATAGTGCCTCCACATCTTTAATGCATGAATGATTGCTTCCAACTCAAGATCATGTGTTGGATAATTCTGCTTGTGCTCATTCAATTTCCTTGATTCAAGGCATACTGCCTATCTTTCCTACATAAGGATTCCACCAAGCCCTCTCTTGCAAGCATATGTACATACCACAAACTCTTTGTCCGTATCTACAATCTCTGAAATTGGAGCATTCACCAATTTTTTTTTCAATTGTTCAAAACTTGTTGCACATTCTTCTGTCCATTTAAACTTCTTACCTTTCCTCTGCAATGATGTGATAGGATTTGCAACCTCAGAGAAGTTCTTGATGAACTTCCTATATTAACCTACTAGTCCCATGAATGATCTTACCTCATACATACTTCTAGGAGTTGCAAAAGTTTGAATGGATAGAAGAATGTGCAACAAATTTTGAACAATTGAAAAATTTGTTGACAAATGCTCCAATTTCAGAGATTGTAGATCCAGACAAAGGGTTTGTGGTATGTACATATGATTTCAAGAGAGGGCTTGGTGGAATCCTTATGCAGGAAAGACAAGTAGTATGCTATGAATCAAGTGAATTGAATGAGCATGAGCAAAATTATCCACTGCTATGCCTTCCTTGTAAACCACATGCCCCAGGTAGTGCACCTCTGTCTAAAAGAAACTGTATTTGCTAAATTTGGTATAAAATTGATGTTCCCTTAACAATCTCATTACTACTGCTAAGTGTTCGACATGTTCTTCCTGATTCTGGGAATACACTAGTATGTCTTCAATGAATACAGTGACAAACTTGTCCATATAAGGATGTAATACACTATTCACCAAGCACATAAAAGTAGTTGGAGCATTAGTTAGACCAAAAGGAACTACATCAAACTCATAATGCCCATACCTAGTTTGGAAAGCAGTCTTGTAGATGTCCTCTTCTTTAATGCATACCTGATGGTATCCTTGTTGGCTTAGTGGGGCTTGACCTAGGTTTAGAAGTGATTTAGCCAAGAAAATTCTGGTACTACTGGCCCTTCCGACAACAGTTCACGGAGTGTAAACTGAGGTCTCACCCGAATTAGTATGGGAGGGTGCTGGAACTAGGTTTCCGCACCCTGGGGATGTCTAATATGTAGTGATAGGGACGCGATCACCCCTTAGCGCTTACTGGGCTATGCGCACCGATGGGTGTGTTACGTCCTGTGTTATTGCCTTCTTGCAGCTCTAACCACAACGCGACCCATGTTTCTTATCCAAGTCTTCCTTAGTTAGGTTTTGTTCACTAATTAGTTAGAATATTTTCATACATAAACGTTCAGACAAGTGTTTATCAAGTGCGCACATATAAATAAACAGATAACGCTTAATGCATAATATCAAAAATATAGATCCACGACCAGATGCACAATATTCTGAATCCAACTTATCTTTATTAATGATCTTTTCAAGTTCAATTCAAGTACATACCCAACTCCACCTTGCGCACTTAGCTACAGGGGTCTGCGTACTCAGCTACAGGCTCTACTAGGCCTCTGCGCACTCAGCTGTAGAGCCTATTCCTACTACTACGACCTAATACCCTTCAGATCCATTTCTATTCTCTAACCATGCCTTTGCATCTATCTACTTACTTCTTCCCCAAAAACTTACTTTACACTTAGAGCCTTGCTCTATTTATACAATCCCATGGTCCGCGGACCATGGTTAGGCCGACACAACTTTACATTATTTTACAATTCTTAGGGAGGACAACCCTATGACTCATCCTAGACTTTCACGCTCCGTGCCAATACTTCGCAAAGTCTTTACATGACATTGACAAAAACTCAGGCTTTAAGCCCCAAAAGCATGCTATGGGGGGATTCGCTGCCCAACAGGCCCCCAACACAATCATTGTGACTCGTCCCGAGTCACTTTGCTGGTGCAACTATCTTTGCACGAAGTCCATCTAGCAGGTCTCGTGCAGCTTGGGTGTCCTCAACACACAATTTGGCTGTCTTTTGTACTTGTTGCACACGTATCTCTGAACCTTCGTGAGTAGGGTCACATTCTTGTCCAACCGCATAAAGTTCCTACATGTGTACCAGCTTCCCTTCAATGGTAGCAGTAATTGTGAAACCTTCATTAGTACATGGTTGGATGCGTGCTTTAAGTAGGGCTTCTTTTTGGCGTGCGACGTCTAATTGGTCCTTTAGTGCCTTGGCATGCTGTAGTTTGGTGAATTGTTGAGTAAGGAAAACTGTCTGCACAATGCCCTGGACACTGTCGTACTCCTGCTACAACTTGTGCGCCTCCGTCTCTAGGCACTGTAGATTTGGGTCTTCCTACAGGTGCGTAAGCATGGTTAGTGCTTGCTCCAATGCAATCCTATGTTTCCTAGCCAATTTGTTCCAACCCCATCTGAATAGCACAGGCGCGCTGCTCTCTGACTTCTGGGGGCATGGAGGGCTGCACCTTCAATCGCAGCTCGACGATCTACAGGTTCAGCTCCAATTGAACCTTTGCCGTTTCCTCCCTAGCCTTGCGGACTCCGGCTGCCAATCTATGGACCCGCTTTGCTACTGGTGGCTCTACCGACATGACCAACTCTGGGACGCTCCTGAATGCATCCTCTATCGCCTGCTCCAGTCCACGATCCTACACAACCAACTCATCACGCTAGAGACTAAGCTAGTCCATGTGGATTTTCTGCTCGTTTAGGACCTAGATCACGTGGCCTTCCCAGGCGTGGAGCTCTGCGATGACCCCATCCTAGTTGGTACATAATTTCCCATGGTAGGGCGTCCAGGTTCAAGCTGTCGCCTTTCATGTTTCTTATCATAGCCCAATCACCCTCGCTTGTTTCTGCTAGCGTGCCTTCAGGCAATATTAGAGGGTTGTCCATACGGGTGTGAAACGTCTGTTCGGCCTCGATAGTTCCTGCTACGATGTACTGAGCCATTGTACCTGTTTTGGGGGGGGGGAGGCCTATACCTGTAAGCCTTGTAACTGCATACTGAGCACCCCCAACACAATGTTCTGCTCCATCCTCAATTCCTGGAGCGCGTCCTTCGTGACCTAGCAAATCATTTCACTGATGTCAAACCGATCACCTTCTGTGAGCATGATTGGGTCGACAGACGTCTTTGTCGCTTCTACCTTCTTCCTGGGTGCTATTTTCTTAGGGCCGCACGACCTCTTTAGTTAGGTCGATACAGAATGGGGGTCCATGTGTTTTGTCCTGTCTACTTCCCCAATCTGCTGCCCCGTGGACATCTCCTGGCCCTCCTCTAGCTCTTTTGTTGGTGCTGTTGTGGTTTCTTCCATCTACGTTGCTGCTGCTGCATCAACCGTCTTCTGCTACTACATCAACCGTCTTCTGCTATGCAGCTGATTCTTGTTCTTGGTGTCTTTATTTAGCTAGCTATGCGATGCGCAACTTGGTGTCCTTCTTTCTTTGCTGCGTTGCAGCCTTCTCCATTTCTGCCAAGTCCAAGGAACGCCACTCCGGAGGCCACAACTCCATTACTGCAAAGATCGCATCATCTGTTGCGATGAACCAAAGATTCACCCATTTCTGCGTTGGATCCTTGCATGCCCATATATACAGGTTATGCATATCTGCCTTGAACTCTACCACGCTCTGCAAACTGTTATGAATTGTAGGAGACAGGTGCAACCTTCAGTTGATCCACATTCGTATGCTCACCTCCATAAACACCCAGAACACCTTTGTCTCGTGAATCCTCTTCACGTCTTTTGTAGCCCAGAGTGAGGCGTACCTTGTAGCTTTGGGAAGATCACCCTCAATACTGGGGAATTGGCTGTCCTTTGGCAGCTCCCCTGCAATCAACAAGATGGATAAGAGCAACCACACGTAGTGAAAGGTCTTACCCTACTCTTGGGCCTCTCTGTAGTGTTACACAACAATTTGTCACCGTCCCTGCTACCCCTCTCCCACATCTTGGAGGACTCATTCCAGGACCTATGAGAAGTGACATGACCTGCAAACACTTGCATTGTATTCCCATGAACATGAGCTTTATTTGCCCTGAAGACATCTCCTGCTAAAAACCCCTAAAAATAGACCTTTTTCCATTGGCACAGTTCCACAATGCAGCCCTCGCACCAATGGGGGAAATCCTCCAAATAGGGCGCGCCAGTTGGCGCTCTGTCACAGAGTCGCACCCGCGCCAACCATAATCAGTGGTGTTTTTTAACAAACAAACGACGGAAGATTCATCCTAATAAATTCCTGGAATGAATCTATCTTGAGTTGGGTGGTTTGGCTACGGATTTCCATAGAGAGAAAGTGGTTTTCCACCTCTGATGGAAGCTTCCTTGATGATAGAGCCAATCCCATGATTATTGTGGATGATCCCAACTACCCTTACTCCATCTATAAAAGCTTGTCCATTTTCCTTGGCAAGCTAGTTCCAGAGTTCCAGAGTTTTAGAATTGTCAAGTTTCCAAGAAGCTTCATGCTGCAAGAGCCTTCTTCATTCCCATAAGGCCAAATCTAAGTAAGGAGATTCTTGTCCAATAACCAAAGAGAGAGAGGCTTGTTCCTACTCCCAACAAGCTTTGAAAGACATGTGCTACTGACTACCCAGCGAAAGGAGAATCTGACGTCAGAACTATGGTTGTATTCTTCTTTGATTATTATCAATAAATAACTATTGTTATGGTTCCACTCTTATTGTTATTTTTAATGATGATGAGTTATATCCTTTTTGACTGATATATAGTTGCATATGATGGATTTTATGTTTGTTTTTGTGTCGTTTCTTGTATTTGCAGGTGTCCATTCACGGAGATCGTGGGGATCGTGATCTGCCGGAGCAAAGGAACGAGAGTGTCACCTCTTCTACAGGCACTAGCATTGTAATCCAGGTAGGACCTCATCATTGGTCTTTAATTTGCAATTAGGAACTTGCGCGGTAGTGTTGTATGATTGTTGCTAGAACTGGTCTGGGCTAGTAGGGATCGCCTCTGTCCGCAGAGGGGATTTACCTCCTCAACAATTTGGTGACTCCGCTGGGGATCTTGTCTTGTCATTTTGGTTGTTTCTTGGTTTTTACCTACTTGGTTAGCCTTCTGGGTTGAATTCTTTTGCTGTTTCTCGCCTCTTGGTTTACCTGGTTAGTGTTGGCTTAACTTTGGATTGCTTGTTTTTTATTTTTGCATAGCAAACTTGACTGGCGCGCTTTTATAGCGTAACAGTCACGCCAATTGGCGCTAGTAGCTCATATACAACCCGCGCCAATCCCTAAAAGGCACTAGTTGCAGCCTGACAGTCGCACCAGGCCTGGGAACTGTTAAAGTTTGCTTGGTTTTAAGCCTTATGAGCTTGGTCTTTAATTTTGGATACATTTTCTCGACTGCTTGAGTGTGTTGGAGTCTTGTTTGACTGGTTTTGAGTCTCTATTTTGAGAAATTCTTAATTTGATTTCCTTTGGTCATTACTTGGAGGTTTGTCTCAGTCTTTTCACAATTTTGCATCTT
>APFE031264729.1:179953-206502 GCA_000404065.3 Pinus taeda | reverse complement strand
GGGGGGGGGGCTAAATTGTATATGAGTGTTAATCGCCTTTGAGTGTTTTTATTTTTTAATCTTTGGAACTCTCACCCAATTTTCTTGATTTGCACTTGATTGGTTCTTAGATTACATTATAATCATCTTGTGTTTGAGAATTCTCTTGCATAGATCACACTTGCATAATTGGAATTCTCATTTTCAGAATATGAATGAAAAATGTGCATAGATTACATTTGCATACTTTTCAAGTGAATTGTGCATAGATTACAATTGCATAGTTTACATTCTAAAAAATCAATCGTAGATTTAGATCAGTTTTATTTGATTTGAATTTACATATTTTTATGCTTGTTTTAAACACACAAAAATAAAAATAAAAAACTGTTTTGGAATTGATTTGCATTAGTTTTTCTTGATGAAATTAGTGCATCAGAGAATTTGTTATATTTTCTCTTAGTGATCAATTTTTTGCATTGTTGGAACTGAATGGAAGCTCTCTCCTTACTTTAGTTAGCATTCATCGAATGAAATGATATATTGTGGCATATAGTTTGAATTTAGGAAATTTTGAGACATTACATACGGTAGGGCCTGAAAAATAAAACATAATACAAGATCAACTTTAAAATGAACTGAATGAATCTAACAACACATTGGAACATAACGCACACTGTTTAGAGGTCTAGGCTAGAGACGTGCTCCGGCGTCGTTAAACCTAGTCACTTTTTGTTTTCACTCAAGGTTGGGTGATTCCTCCTTCTGTGACTCAATAGTGGTCTAGTACGGATTTGTGCTCCCACGTACCGTCGAGTATATGGGGAGACCCCACTAGGTTTACATCCTTTACCCATAGGAAGCCATGTCTGCCGCCTTATGACCCGTAATGCACCGAACACAACATTCGCGAAGATTCACTGCTGTACGGAAAGTCCTTGGTTTTCATACGATTGCCAAGGTGTATATGCAGTTTTACGGATTGTCTGGTAAACCTTTTACCTAGTTCTCCAAAGTAGTCACTTTTGATCCTTTTCGGACTCCCTAAAAGAAAAGGCTCATCTGAGAATTTGTCACTTCGGGCTCATTAAACATTCGAAGGTGACTAGAGTCATCTTTTTGTCCTTTTCTCGACTCTGTAAAGATGAAAAGGTAAAGTTATGTCCTTGTGTTTACAAATTAAATTACCCGCGATCACATGCCCTGTTAGATTCTGTTTGTTGGCCATTTGATTGTGTGTCTTGGCTCTTTTTCAGCCCCGAGTGTGATTTTCAGTTTTGATGGCAACTTTTCCAGAATTCACCAACCCAGGAAGCCCCTCTAAAGGGAATCCTGGTCATTTTCCTCCTTTTGGGAATGTTGGTGCTCCTTACATGGCAACGTCGTCCCTTCCTGGGTTAACTGTTGGGTTGCCTGTTTGGTTGTTCTCAACCTCTGTGGTCCCTAATTTTTCAACTGTTGGTCAATCAATTCCTCCACCCGAACAACATCATGTTGATTCCAAGGTGGACCTCTCCCCTTCTTCGCCTGTTTCTACGTCTTCATCTTCTACTTCGCCTGGTGAAAGTATGGATTCAAGTAACCAGGTGGCTAAGAAGAAGAAGAAGAAGACGAAGAAGAAGAAGTCTCCTAAGCGAGAGGCTAAAAGTGCAGCTACTACCCCGAGTACAGCTCAGGTCGAAACTCCTTCTGCTCCTCCTAGGAAGGTTAAGTTTCCTTGTAAATTGTGCAAGGGAGACCATCTTCTCCGTGATTTTCATGGCCTTCCTAAGGTATTAGAAGTATGGTATCACGATCTGGCCTACCCCTCATCACCCTCTGGAGCTCATGGTGATGTTACCCTATCAACTGGCTATGGCATGAAGAAAGGGAAGATTCGATTCCCCTGTAGGCTATGTGAAGGCAACCATCTCCTTCACCTTTGTCTGCTCATGGATAAAGCTTCCGTTGTCTTGGAAAGTCTTACAACTTCTTCACCCCAACTTCCTGTTGGTTATCAGAGGCTCTCTTTAGACCCTCTCCCTGTCGAAAAAGAGATTGATTTAGATCCTTCTCTTGTCTATCCTCCCCTTTCCGAACCTGGCTGTGCTAAGCATGTTCCAGACCAACTATTGGTTGGGAAGAGTGTCAACTAGGGTTCACCACCCGTCGATCACTCTGTTTCGGAAGAGAATCATGCTCATGTTCTTCTCGTCTCGTCAGATTCTCCTGAGTCCGAAACAACTCTCCTATCCTAGCTAATCCCGAGAGTTCTTCTTCGGAGTAAGGGGCAATCATACGATTTCCCCATCGAGTAGTTCAGTCGTTTCCTTCAACTGGAGTCATTTGACCTCCTTTCGCCTTCCATCCCATGTGCCTTTCCAGATTACATTACGTGCCTGTGATAAGGCAGTACCTGGCACTGTCTTGGATGAGGGTGCATCTGTCAGTCTTATGCCTTCCACTACTTGGCAAGCTTTGGGCTCCCCACAGCTTGTACCGGTCGCACAGAATCTGTTGGCATTTGACGGAGGAACCAGTCAACTGTTAGGGATCCTTCCGAAGTTCCCTATTACTTTGGGAGGCAGAACTGTCTATGTAGACGTACTGGTTACCCAAGGTGCTTTATATTTCAGTCTTCTCCTTGGCCGTGACTATGTTTATGCCATGGGGGCCATTGTCTCTTCAATTTTCTGTGTGGTTTGCTTTCCAAACGACGGAAGAATTGTGACTATAGATCAATTATCGTTCTTTAGTCCCCTGGTGCCTCCTACGCAGTTGTCATCCCCTCCTGGTTTTTGTCCACTGGTTGTATCTGCCCCACCGCAGGTCAACTATGTGGCTACTTATCCCATGCCTGTATCCAGTGATGCTACCATCGTGCATAGTGTCCTGGGGGCATTGGGTCCTGACTTCCAAGATGTTATCCTTCCACCCGGCGTGGCACTCTTGGATGCTACAACTTCCTATTCATCATGATGAAGTTCGTTCGGAGCATAGTTCACTTTCCTATGTCAAGCTCCTTAAAAAATGAAACTGGGTATGGTTGAGCATAGTTCCTGATCTTGTGTCAAGCTCGTTAAAAAATGAAACAAGGGTAGGATAGTTCTTTTACTGTGTCAACCTCATTAAAAAATGAAACTACTCCCTTTCCAAATCGAGTCTTTTGATTAAGATCTCGTAAAATACAAGTCGAGTCTTTCTAAGATCTCGAAAGTGAACCTTCATTCCATCCACTTTGTTGAATGAAATGAAGCTTGGGGGGCATGTACCTTGTTTTGCGTCATTATGCTGGGGGCATGCGAACTTATAACAAGCATATTTTTTTCGTTTCAAGCTTGTGTAAACATGAAACTGAATCCAAGCAGAGTTCTCCATGGTTCAAGCTTGTGTAAAAATGAACCCATACTCGATGTACATCTTGTGATTGCCTTTTTTATCCGCTCAATTCTGTTAAATGAGCCTTGGTTGTTTTCATCCCATCGCCACCATCTCTTTGGCCGATCATTTGCTTTCACTTGCTTGTTTTTCCTTTCCTGAGGAACCGCAACAATGAGTGGTTTTATTAGCCAACCTCTTGACCATTACATGTTTTGAGCAGTTCCACCATTGCCGGAACCAGTTGCTACCCTTTATACCACTCGTTCCTCTAGGACAAGTCATCTTTAAGCTCTTTTCTGAGTCATAAACTATGAAAAGATTGCCGAGTATTTTTTTCCCTTTTTGACTCGTTAAAGGGAATAAAAATGGAGGTCTGCTTTCAACTCTTTTCTGATCGTCTAAATATGAAAAGAATGCCGAGTTATTCCTCTTGA
Organism: Pinus taeda; assembly: GCA_000404065.3. Taxonomy (NCBI): domain Eukaryota; kingdom Viridiplantae; phylum Streptophyta; class Pinopsida; order Pinales; family Pinaceae; genus Pinus; species Pinus taeda. The sequence continues at coordinate 202,729 of APFE031264729.1, read as the reverse complement.
CTCGCTAAACGTAAATGAGAGGTGGTCATCTTTAAAACTCTTTTCCGAACGTGTAAAGACGAAAAGATCGTTGGGCCCTTGTCATTTCAGGCTCGTTAACGGTTACGAAACGACGTGATTTCTTTACTTTTTCAGGTCGATGTCACTAATCATGAAAAGTAATCCTCGATCGTAATGGTCAGGCGGTTCTTTCGAGCATTGTTTTATACTTTTTCGGGCTCGAGAGACACAACTTTATGAAAAAGGACACCCTTGGAGTTTACTTTTTGCTGTCTTTTCAAACTCTCTAAACATGAAAATACATCGAGTTCTTCCTTTGTCAGGCTCGTTAAAACTTGATGACATTGGATTCCATCAAAATGACGCTTTACAAGCATATGCTATCCCCGTCAAGCTTGTTAATAAAAATAACTGGGGTACTCGCCAGCAATGGTGGGGAAAATGGAACCAGAATCATTGTCGTGTCAGCAGTATGTTGCTCTTGAACATGGCACTTGTCTGCATTCGTGTCTGGGTGCGAACATCTCATCTCATTTTTCACTCGCCTCCATGGGTTTGGGTGATCCTGTTTGACCTCTCTTCTGCTCATTGCATTGTCACCATGACCTCTAATCATTTGATGTCAAATACTACCAAGTCCATTGTCATGCCACCGATATGTTCAAGAGAAGCTGACCTCTGCGAAATAATTAACCTCCCTCTGATAACTCACATAATCCTGATTCACAAAAAACATTACCTTCCTTTGTCTCGCGTCGATGATGTGGGAAACACTATGGCCCACCTTCGATCAGGTCACTTCCTGTCGACTTCAGCTCATTATCCAGGAAGTTGACCTAACGACTCCCTTCAGGTGCCTTGGAGCCTGCATGCCTCAATGGCAGGTTCTTCATGTTCGACGTGAGGTTTTCATCATTGGCCTCCGATCGAATGATTCTACGGGTGTTCGACGCCGGCTCACTGATTCGCACGCCGTAGATTGTACCTATAGTACCTTGAGGGCCATTATCATGGTGGTACCTCTCACGTCTGTTAACAACTTTCATCATTGGTTGGTAATCAGACGATGTTCCTGCATGTTTGACTTCAACTCCTATATTCACATGCTTGAACTTGTACTTTGTTTGGATCGAGATGGAGCGTTGGGATCCAGGTTGCGATTTTGTGGATTATTATGATTATTACATGACTCATTCACTGGATGGCTGCGACCATGCCTGAGTCTATTTATCGATCTTCACTGGATGGCTGCGTCCATACCTTGGATCTAGATTCTTATGTACTCTGCTATGGATGGCTGCACCCATACCACATATATCATGTACTTGAGATATCAATTGTACTTCTCCATGCAGGTTTTTCGGCGGCAGTGTTTTCGGTTGGACATGTTCTTGTAAAGCATTTCACCCCTCTCTCTCTCTTGGGCCTCATTCTTTAGGGGGCATCTGTTACACAACAATTTGTCACTGTCCCTGCTACCCCTCTCCCGCATCTTGGAGACTCATTCTGGGACCTATGAGAAGTGACATGACCTGCAAACACTTGCATTGCATTCCCTGAACATGAGATTTATTTGCCTTGAAGACATCTCCTGCTAAAAACCCCTAAAAATAGCCCTTTTTCCATTGGTGCGGTTCCACAATACAGCCCTCACGCCAATGGGGGAAATCCTCCAAATAGGGTGCGCCAGTTGGTGCTTTGTCACAGAGTCGCACTCGCGCTAACCATAATCAGTGGTGTCTTTTAACAAACAAACGGCGGAAGATTCATCTTAACAAATTCCTGGACTGAATCTATCTTGAGTTGGGTGGTTTGGCTTCGGATTTCCATAGAGAGGAAGTGGTTTGCCACCTCTCATGGAAGCTTCCTTGATGATAGAGCCAATCCCATGATTATTGTGGATGATCCCAACTCCCCTTCCTCCATCTATAAAAGTTTGTCCATTTTCCTTGGCAAGCTAGTTCCAGAGTTCCAGAGATTTAGAATTGTCAAGTTTCCAAGAAGCTTCATGCTGCAAGAGCCTTCTTTATTCCCATAAGGCCAAATCTAAGTAAGGAGATTCTTGTCCAATAACCAAAGAGAGAGAGGCTTGTTCCTACTCCCAACAAGCTTTGCAAGACATGTGCTGCTGAATATCTAGCCAAAGGAAGAACCTGACGTCAGAACTATGGTTGTATTCTTCTTTGATTATTATCAAATAAACGACTATTTTTATGGTTCCACTCTTATTGTTATTTGTAATGATGATGAGTTATATCCTTTCTGATTGATATATAGTTGCATATGCTGGATTTTATGTTTGTGTTTGTGTCGTTTCTTGTATGTGTAGGTGTCCATTCACGGAGATCGTGGGGATCGTGATCTGCCGAAGCAAAGGAACGGGAGCGTCACCTCTTCTACAAGCACTAGCGTTGGAATCCAGGTAGGCCCTCATCATTGGTCTTTAATTTGCAATTAGGAACTTGCGCAGTAGCATTGTATGATTGTTGCTAGACCCGGTCTGGGCTAGTAGGGATCGCCTCTGTCCACAGAGGGGATTTACCTCCTCAACATGTAGTTCATCAAAAACTCCTTGTAGAGGAATTGCGCCCAGTTGAACTGGACCCCCTCCATGTATTGCTCTGTCAGCGCAATCACAGACATTGGTACTTCATCAACGCAACATTTCCTCATCAATTTGCCAGCTAGGAGTTGGGTGGCTATGCGCACCCCTTTGTCCTTAATGCTTGCGATTGCGTACCCCCACTTTTTCTTCCCCAGTTTGTACTTGGTCTTCATCGCTTCTGCGAGGGCCAAGTCACTCTTTTTACCTGCTATGGCCGTGGGGTCATGTCCTTTGAAAGGCATGCGAGAAATTATATGAATTAGGTTGGCCATGATGGGAATAGGATCCTCCAGCTAGAGATACCCATCATGCACCAGGCACAACAACCGGTGATGACGAAAATGGTGATGGGCGCGCGGTGGTAGTGGGGTATCCATCACAGATGGAGTAACCCAGACTTCTCCACACCACGCAAACATTTTTGCTTCGTTAACTTTTCTGTGGCTAGGTGTGGGAACTTCTCACTATCTGCGAGGTCCCAACTCGAACTTCATGGTCGGTATTCGTCCCAAAGGTGGACCTTCAAACATTATACCGTTGAGGAGGAGCGGGGTCTGGAGCACACTCTTCGTGGCCTCCAGGTCTTTCAGTACCTTGGCGTTTCCTTTCCACGAGGGGACTTACGTAGGAAACTTTGTTGCAGAATGCATTGGTGAGACATCCTTCACCTCCTCATCTTGCACCTCAATTTGAGGAATTAGAGCTTGCAAGTCTTCCTCCTCCTCGTTTGATTCAACGGTGACAACTTTTCCCTTTTTTGCCATTGACAATTTTCCAAACCGTGTGTTTCTTGGGGATACATGCACTGGGCCCATAGTCTGCTTATCTTTCTATGGTCGTGATGTTCATGGTGATTTTAGAACTTCTGGCGCAGTTACCGCCCCTCTAGGCCCCTCATGGGCCATATGGGGCTCTACGGTAACTTCGGCGAATCGCACTCTTGTTCTAGTAGTGGTTGTCGTATCTACACTTGAAGGTGGTAAGAATACACAATGTTCAATGCTTTGTAATCGCTCAATTCTCAAACAACCAAGTGTTGTCTCATGGCTAGCCCTGGGGGTTTTATCTTTTTAATTTGAATTTGACCCTTCCCCCCACTTCTGAGTGATTAATGCCTTCTTGGCAGCAGATCGTCTCAAATCTAGTTCTTAATTCATGTCTTAATTACGCGCCATCTGCTCCTCTTTGCCTTATATTGGACATCTTGTTGTGAACAATGACATCAACGGTCACTTCCCAACCTATCTGAGTGGCAGCGTAGCCCCCTCTGCACGACCACGACCCTCGTGACATGCTGATCCTGCGTGAAACCACCTTATCGCGCAACTTCCATACAAACTCTTTTATAGTCCTGCGCTCTCTTTCAACTGCTTGGAGCATTGAGACTATGCGCCCTACGGATAGTTAGGTGGTCACACCACCTGTGCGAGGCTTTAATTCACTTTCCAGCCTAGTCCGCCAACACTCCTTAATTACCCTCGTGACAGTCAGTACTGCTTCTTCCTTATGTGGTATGCTCCCTTGGTTACTTTGTCTAGTAAGGTGCGGCCACAACCATGGTAGTAGAGCCGCAAATTCTCAACGTAAATCTTCTAATGCAATAGTATGGCTACCCATATCTTGTCTTGTCATTCTTACTTTCTCAGCGCAACATGCTTGCACGATTTTGATTTCTAGTTTGTTTATTTCTGTGTCCATTAACATGCTTTTCTTCCTCAGCTATACCTGATCTTCTTTGAGTTTGCGAAGTTTAAGGTTCCCTCGCCGAATGGCTTCCTGTAACTGCATAATTTCTTCATCCGGGTCCTCATGTACTGTCCCAACTGTGGGAGCTACTACGGGAGGATTCCTTCCTTCCAAAACTATGGTCTTGGCTTTGCTCTTCAGCTTCAGGATTGTCACCGCACTTAGGTTTTTGTACATGGCCCTATAGTCCCATCGGACCGTTGGTACGTGCAAGTCCCAGCCATATCGTCACGCCTGGTGAACTTTGTTCAGGATCTTACACACCTTCTGGAATGCTTCTGCATGGAACATTTGTGGTGTGCGTCGCCTTTCCTGCTGCTGTGCCTTGTTCCGATTTTCGATCCTGAGTTTAGGTTGTGCATGTGCACATGTCTGTACCCATCGAGACAGGTGGGCGCGCAAGCTACTCCACCCTGGCTGACCGACTCTTGTTCGAGGCTAGGGGCTTGCAAACTGTAGGCGTATCATCCTTCTACATCCATGCCAGTCCTCAAACTTGCCTTGATGTGTACTCCATCATCGTGTGGGTGTTGCGTGCAGTGCCCATTTCAATTCATCGAACCATTGCTGTTCCGGTACTGTGCTTTCAAATTTGCTCAAGAGTTCATCCATCACTATCAATCCATCATATGTCAGCGGCTCTCGTGCCTTTGTTGTCATGCAACACAGAAATCTAATCATCATGTTGCAATTCAATGTTGTCACTTCGTGCAACCGATTCTACCAGCCCTCTATTTCTTCATCTGAATCCAAAGTGTAGGAGCTTTCACGCTCCCATGAGATTCTCCCATCTGTAGTTGGATTCACCCAATCTTGGTCTCGCACCGTTATCTTGTAAATACAATCTAGCTCATCATCGCACATTGGTTCAGTGTAGTGCGCTCCTTCGGCTAGGTCTAGCGGGACTACTACGCGTAGTGACTTCTTATCGAATATCATCTTCCGCTTCTTTAGGTTGATGACTCCATTCATATTGGTAGCCTAGTCTATTCCTAACAATGCGGGATAGGGATTGCTGTCATCGATAATCTCTATCACTTCAAAATCAATCTGTGTGCTCGCGCCTTCAATATCAACTGTTACCCCTTGCAACCTCCCCATGGGAAAAATCTTCTATTGGTTCACCATTCGTAATTGAATAGGGGACAACTTTAACGCAGGCTTGCCCATGCATTCCCATGTTTTCTTCGGTAACACATTCGTGTTCGAACCCAGATCTAGGATTACCTTATCCATTTCATAATCACCAATTTGCGCAGTCAACCTTATTTCCCTTCCAGTGCGTAATGCATGCTTCCCTAATTTCCAGACTATGCGTGGTTCTCCTGACACTGCGGACCTGGTGATCAACTTCTGTAGTCCCTTAACTGCCTTGTTGTCACGCAACAGTTTCATGCATGTCTCCATAAAGGTAGTAAGCATCGAAGGATCCATTCCTGGATCTCGTTGATCCTTACTACCTGAAATGGAGGCCTCCGTGAAGCTCTTCTTAGCTTCCATGAACGTCTACTTTGCGCGTTCTAAGTCAAACTCAGGTTCCTTTGCAGGAGCCTTGTGAACCCATGCGTCTTCCTCTGGCTGATTCCCATTATCCTATCCCATGGTCGCACCACTTTTGAGCATCATGTTTACATTCGGATCTTCTTCACGCAGTTCAGACCTCATTATTTGTATATTCTGAGTTGGAGGAGGTTGGAATACCCCTTTTCCGTGTATCTGTGTGATCAACGTAGGACAATATATTATTTCATGATCAAACTGAGCACAATACGAATAGGATATCCTCGTCGAGTTGGTGCAATCACGAGCATAGTGCCCTAGTCCTCCGCAATTGTAACAAATTAACTATCTGTGGCCCCTTCTTGGTCCCATTCCTCCTCGTCCTCGACCTCGCCACTGAAATCCAGTGCATGCCATCCCCGCAGCTGGGTCTATGGCTCACGTTTCTATCTGCATCCTATAGGTTGGGGTCCGATCCATCATTAGCTCGTAGCTGTGACAAGTGTGCTTGTCGTGGCCTACCAACCTGTAAAAATTACAAAACAACTGCTAGGGAGTCTGTGTATACTTCTGCAACAAATTACAATTATCCATTGTGTGTTTCCCTCCTATCTGATAGCTCATGCACCATAACGTGGGTGTCGCACTCGGCCCTGCCTGTGCCTCTGGTCTCAACAAAATTGGCCCTCCTCTTGCGAACACTAGACAATGATCCTTGTCATGGCCCCAGCCTTTGCATTTTATGCACCATACCTCCTCGTGTTCCTCTGGCCGCAGTGCCCTATCCTGCTTCAAACTTTGCATTTATGGGCATAGATTTTGTAGTTGTACGTGGATTTGTTGAACCCCCAACCTAGGGTCTTGTATCAGGGTCTCATGTAACCTCATTGCCATTTCCAACGCTTCGGCCTGGGTGGAAAGTTTCTATTGTGACAGCATCATCCTCAAGTGCGGTGTTAGAGATGCCACAAACCATGCGCGATGCTGTGCATCCGTTAACATCATATTGGCCTCGTGGATCGTACCCTTCAGTCTTTGGTCCAGATCCTAGGGGGTCTTGCCTAGAAGCATCACGATCTCTTTAAACCCAATGATTGACTGTGTTTTTGACTTTAGCCTGCTGAATTCCCTGTTTAGTGCAATCTGGATTTCTGCTATTCCTATGTTTTCGTGGTTGTTAGAGTGCTTGATATACCATGTAAACGCGTGATCCTGTAGTGCGCTTACCAATGTAGCCTTCTTAATATTGTCGTCCATGACACCTTGCGCTTCCCATACTACTCTTACCATGAACCAAAATTGGTCCGAATCTTCATTCCCTACCCCTCTGAATACTGGTAGTTTGATCGCACTCGTCATACTGAACTGTGCAGGTGGTGGAGGTGGAGCGGGTGGAGATGGAGGTGAGGGAGGTGAAGGGGGTGGTGGCATGGGTGGAGGTGGTAACTGCAGAATACGCTGCCTTATCAAACTGACCACTTTTCTCGGAGAGACCTTAGCAAGCTCTTCCTTGCTCTTTCACGAGGGTGAAATCAAGGGTTTGTTTCCTAATTCTTCGTTGCTTTTGTATATCTTTCCACTCTGCGTCATCCCAAACATTAATGTATTCTCATGACCCTCTTTTCACACAATAGATTCTTAATCCAAGCATTTAAATACTTAATATACCTACCTAGCGGTCCTTTGAAAAAGCGTCATTCTACTTCACTGTAGCTCATGGTTGTGTCTACCACAAACTCAGTGATAAATCCCCTATTATCTAGTCGAGCCAATGGTCCACAGTTCGCGCAATCTTATCTTCTGATGTCTCTAGTCTACGCACTAATTCCGGAGTCCACACTATTTCTTTTTCGAGCTTACACCTTCCCTTGCTGTCGGCTAACCTCACAATCCACTCATACAGTTCAAAAGGAAAGGATGCAAAGAAAATTTCGTGGATTTCCGTATACACGTAGCAATCCAGCCACTTTTTCTCAAATACTTGCGAAGTTCTATTTTCCTGTGTCGCAAACTCGTGAATCTTCTTGTCCAACCACTCTTCAATTTCCTTATTTGTTGGGTTCCAGTGGCACAATTTTAGACATCCCTTAGGTAGACCCTGGTCCTAACAACGAAACCATTTGTTGGCTTAGTGGGGTCTGACCCAGGTTCAGAAGTGATTTAGCCAAGCAAATCCTGGTACTACTGGCACTTTCAGTAACCATCTATGGAGCACAGACTAAGGTCTCACCCGAAGTAGTATGGGAGGGTGCGGGAACCAGGTTTTCGCACCCTGGGGATGTCTGATATGCGGTGATAGGGACGCGATCCAACCTTAGTGCTTACTGGGCTACGCGCACCCATGGGCGTGTTATGTCCTGTGTTACTGCCTTCATGCAACTCTAACCACAACGCAACCCGTGTTGCTTATCCAAGTATTCATTAATTAGGTTTTGTTCTCTAATTACTTAGAATATTTTCATACATAAACATTTAGACAAGTATTTATTAAGTGCGTGCATATAAATAAACAGATAACACTTAATGCATAATATCAAAAATATAGATCCACAACCAGATGCACAATATTTTGAATCCAAATTATCTTTATTAATGAGCTTTTCAAGTTCAATTCAGGTACAGAACTGACTCCACCCTCTGCACTCAACTGCAGGGGTCTGCGCACTCAGCTGCGGACTCTACTAGGCCTCTGCGCACTCAGCTGTAGAGCCTCTTCCTACTACTACGACCCAATACCCTTAAGATCCACTTCTGTTCTCTAACCATGCCTTTGCATCTATCTACTTACTTCTTCCCCAAAAATTTACTTTACACTTAAAGCCTCTCTCTATTTATACAATCCCATGGTCCGTGGACCATGGTTAGGCTGACACAACTTTACATTATTTTACAATTCTTAGGGCGGACAACCCTATGAATCATCCTAGACTTCACGCTCTGGGCCCGTACTTCACGGAGTCTTTACATGACATTGACCAAAACTCAGGCTTTAAGCCCCAAAAACATGCTGTGGGGGGATCCACTGCCCAACAATCCTGATCTCAAATCAATCTTCGAGAATGTTGCTGCTCCCTTCAACTGATCAAACAAGTCATCGATCCTCGACAACAGATACTTGTTCTTGATGGTTACCTTATTTAACTACTTGTAATCGATACACAACCTGAGAGTACCATCCTTCTTCTTCACAAACAATACCGGTGCACCCTAAGGTGATACCCTTGGCCTAATGTATCCCTTGTCAAGCATTTCCTTCAACTACAACTTCAACTCTACTAACTCTGGTCTTCTCATCTTGTAAGGTGCCTTTGATGCAGGTGCTACCCTTGGTACCAAATCAATAGAAAAGTCCACATTTCTGTGAGTGTTGTGAAGGTAAATCCCCTCTGTGGACAAAGGCAATCCCTCTAACCCAATGAGTGGGTCTAGCAACAAACTGAAAAACAACTAACATACACTTACCTAGTTTATGTTTAACAAATTCAAAGAGAAGGAGAAACATACCTCGCTTTGATGCTAATTTCTCAATCCATTTGGAGATGACTTTGATCCTTTCGCTCCAGGCCTCACCTCTTACTTGTTCTTCACGTCCGAGTACCTACAAGAAAGATCAAAGAGCTAAGCAAGATACAAGAACATATATGGCATACATCAACATAAACTACTTAATAGATCAAGGAGTATTAAGCTAAAATCGTAAACATTTACACAATTATGGCAAGTGAACATCAAATGTATATATTAATAAGCTAAAAAGGGAAGCATACAACCTATTTCTTGATGTTGGAGACCTCCTTTTGGTGTATGTCAAAGTCCAAGCAAAGACTCTTCAAGCATTCCTTCTCCAAGTTAGAATGGGCATCATGTAAGCATAATCTCAGCATAGGAATGCAACAATCAATAACCAACCATTTGGGGATTTAAGGGAGTTTATTTATAGGAAGGAGAGGAATTTAGGGATCCATGAAAGAGGGAGGAAGGTCCACATCTCATGGGAAAAGCCCATGATGATAAGATCAAGAGGTCAAAATGGGAGAGCTCGACCATATCAACAACAACCAGTATCCAACTTGTTGTTCTCGAATATTCTAGTGCATGAAGCTTCTCCTTCAGTTTGGGAAACCTACTAGAAGAGGTTCAACGTGGGTTTTCATATCAAAACCCACGTTGGCAGTGCTAGGGCAGAATAATGAAACCTGTCATCAGCACAGGCAGGTAGTGTAGCAAAACGCGTTGGCCCTAAAAATTATGTTTCAAGTTAACCTTATTCAGTTTTGACTTAGGGAAATTTTCCTTTGATTCTTTAGGGATGTTTTAGTCTATATATCATGATGTATATGCTACACAATTGTCAATGTTTTGGCACTTCGGGATATGGAACAAGAAGTGAACATGAGATGTGACAAAATATTGAGTAATAGATGCCCCCTAAAGCATGAAGGCAAAACATGGAGTGATGGCTGAGATGCTTTACAAGTTAGTACAAGTACTAGAGAAACACCATTAGGAGACCTGCAAATGAAGCATATAAATATACATATACATATCCGACATCTCTAATGATCATTCCCAATGATACATGAATAGACATCTAATAATGCATGAATCCACGGTATGGACGCAACCATCCAAATAGAATGGATCATGTGCATGGAACCACGGTATGGTCACATCCATGTAAATAGAAAGGATCGTGAATATGGACCCACAGTATGGTCGTAGCCATCCATCCAGAGGAAACATGTGTATAATCATGAATAACTCATAACTCCACGCAACCCGGATTTTATCAGGCAAAATCCAGGGTCTTGTGCTCTGCCTCGAACCAATAAATGTATTCTAACATGTGAATAGATGTGTCAAAGTCAAACATGATAGAAAACCACCAAATTACCGGTCAATGCTATAAACCGTTAACATGCACGAGAGAAACCACTAATAGTGATCATGACTCTCAAGGTAAAATCAACACAATCCACGAATGTGAATAATGAAGCTGAATTCGAACACCCATGGAATCATCCATTTGAAGGTCAATGTTGTAAACCTGTCGTCAAATGTGAAGAACTTTCAATTGAGGCATGTAAAATCAAAGGTACTGGAAGGGAGTTTCTAGATCATCTTCCCAGGTAATGAGCTGAAGTCGACAAGAAGTGATTCATCGAAGGAGAGCCATAATGAATCCCACATCATTGATGCAAAACAAAGGATGTAGAAAGTCAAACAACGTATAAGCAGTAAAGAACTGTAGATAGGACTTCTCTTGAACATATCAACGACACAACTCCAGAGTTTGGAAGCATTTGACTCAACATAAGATCAGAGGTCATGATGACGAAATGGTATAATCAAATGAGAGGAAAAATGTATTTCCTGAACATAGGAAGGAAAGTGACTAAGTGAGGATGTCTGAAACCCCACACAAGCAACAGACGAGTGTCATGTTCAAGAGCAACATGCTGCCTTTACAGAATACAAGAGATGATTGCTTTCATTTTTTCCCCCACCATTTCTAGCGAGTGTCCCATATATTTTTTATCACAAGGTTGAAGGGGATAGATGATATGCTTGCCATATAAGTTCATCCTTCAGATGAATCAATCCTAGTAAGTTTTACGAGTCCTAGGAAGGAGAAAATTGGTCTCGTCATGGTGATAAGTCCTGTGTCGTTTAAGTTTTACGAGTCTGGCGAAGGGGAAACTCGACATCTTTTTCATGTTTTAGATAGTTTGAAAAGGAAGCAGAAAAGAAAACTCCAAAGGTCCCTTTTCATAAATTGTCTCTTGAACCCAAAAAGGTAGAAAACAATATCCAAGAGAACCTCTTTTCCATGTTGGACTAAGGTATTCCTTTTTCGTACAATAAAATATCTCATTTCGGAAAAGGGTTAAACTTATACTGAGTAGACGTCATTTCATTTACTTTAGCGAGTTAGAAATGACAAGTAATCGACAATATTTTCATTTTTTGAGAGTTAGAAAAGAGCTAAAGATGACTCTAGGGGGTTGCTTTTTCATTTATTTTTTATGAGTTCGAAAAAAGTGATAAAATAAAACTCGCTGAATCAGTCAAAATAAATCACTGTCATTAAGAATATATGACCTGTCGCTTAACAAGGAAACACACATTACCGATTTCGAGGAAAAATATTAACAAATGAGTGAAATATTACCTAATTTGGTAAAAAAATATTATTTTAAACTTACAATAAGAACAAAAAGTAAATCATTTTCACCATTTTACCAATTTTCAATTTTGAGAGCATTTTACCTTGATTTTTAGGCAAGGAGTACGATCAATCCCCAACACCATTTGCCGAGCCGCTTGTTGCAGGTAACAGATTTGTCCCTTACCTTCATTTTGGCACTCATTTCATGCATTTTCGTCCATATATTAGGTTTCAAGGAGGACTTCAAAAAGTTTATGTCGAGGGTGAGCTATGCGGGTTTTGCCCATTGGACCCGCGCTGCTCACCCTATGGTCTATTGTCGTTCTATATTTTTGAGGTTTGTGGCGAAGTAAAATTATGAGTGTGGACACAAACAATTCCTCTAGCCTGATAATGGGTCTAGCCACAACTGATACATTCTATGGAAGATTTCCTTATGTTAGAACCAATTAGGAGGGCCTACCTCTTAGTACGGTTATCCCGTTTGATGATGTCCTTGCTTGCTTGCTCCAACATCTCTCGTTTCCTTCTTCAAACACCTGAAACAAGTAAACAACAACAAGTAACAACCATGATAATAGACAAATTATAATTCTACCTACTTAACAAGTCAAGAAACATTAAGCCATGAACATGTAAGATGACACATCATGTAGGAAATCAATTGATAGTTGCATATATATTGAATCAAGAAGAGATTACAACCGTTGTCTTGACGTTGCTGTTCTCCTCCGACAAAACCAGGTTCCCACACACTTCTGCTAGCATTCCATGATGGCCTCAACAATAATAGTTTTAAGGCTCTTCCCTTTAGGCTTCACACTAAACCAAATTCACACTTCTCCCTCACACAACTAGAGATCTACAACTATGAATAGCTTGATGTTTACTCCAAACTTAATTAGCACTATCACACCAATATTAACACTTCAACACTAGCCTGTGATTGGGAAAAAGGGAGGTTTATATAGCATGAATGGATGGGAGATGGATCCTCTTCTCATGGGAGAAGGTCTTATCTCTTGAGGTAGTTCCATCCTTATAGGGGAAAGGAGCCCAAATGACATCCTCGACCCCATCCAGCCTAACCATTTACTAGACTTCCGTTACGAAGCTTCTAGAGCTGGAAGCTTCGGCTCTTTATTTAAAAAACTTTTTGTAAGAGGACCGACGTGATTGGAACAAAGATCAGCCACTCTGGTCGATGCTAGGGATAGTGTTAATACCTACATATCGACATGAGGAGGATAGGGGCCATTAGCGCCGATCTTGTAAATTGGGAAAAATAGAAGATTTTGGGTAAATGGTGCAAAAGGGAATTGATATGCTCATGAAGAGGGACATAATGGGAGTTTATTCATGGAGGGAAATCATGTAGGGTTCATTGTAGAGGTATTCCAGGATCAAGGAACAGGGAGTACAGGGACGGTGAAAAAATGCTGTGTAATAAGGTTGAGGGAGTAAACACATAGGACAACATCAAAACCAATTTGGACGCTGGGATCTAGCCTTGCCTGCTTTAGAGAGGGATCTCTCTGTAAAATTTAGCTATGTTTGGTGTAAATATTAGGCTAGTTATGAATGTACTGATTGTTTTAAATTGGAATGTTTGGTTGATTAAATTGTTATAATTCCATTGGGCTATGAAGTCTAAAGATTAACTAGATCCACATCAAACTTTGAAGGAGTTTCACAGGGCAAGCTAGATTGCACTTGTTGGATCTTTCAGAATTTTAAATGGATTATGAAACAAAAGAAATGTAAGATTCAGTAGAAACTAAGGAGGAATGAAGAATTCCTTAATTTTACTTCCACAGAAAGCATATAAATTACTAACAACTAGAATGGGGTGTTCTGTATAACATATCCTATTTATCACAATTTCTGTTATGTAACTAAGATTTTTAGAAATGATAGAGAAGGGAGACAATGATTAAACACATGAACAAAAGAAACACATGACAGATTCTTACACCACATGAATCTTGTGAAAATGTCCTTGTATTATTGATGATTCCAGCAACTGGAAAATTACAATTCGCAGAGGAAATTATATTCAACAATCAACCCCTAATACTTCAAACTGTGAAATATTTATAAAAATAATTACAAAATTGTTGTCTCAACTAATAGTCTATTATTATCATTATCCTAAACAATAAAATTGATATTTTGCAGAATCATAGGCAAGGTGGACAAATGCATGAAGATGTGGCTCTGTTTTGGTGGATTCGGTTGCTGAAGTGTTGGACTGACTGATATACTGGCTGATATTATTATTGCATTCAGGTTGCTTTCTAATCCAATAAATCACATAATTCCTCCCACCTTTTTTCATCTGGAATGGTTAACTTAATTACCCTTCGATAAATCTCATCAACCTCAGTATACTTTTCAAATGTTGGCTTTACTGTGAAGATATTTTTTACCTCATGCTGGATAAAGAAGTCATTTCCCATTGTCTCTAAGAATGCTCTAGCTGTCATGCTGCCTTTTATAACACTGGATTTAATACTGCTTCTGGCCACTTCCTTCATCTTCATAACATAGTCTTCTTAAGTAATTAGCTTGTCATTAATCACATATATGTTGGGCAATCCTTTCTGAATTAATGCTTCAATCCTGTTGAAGAATCTGTTTTCTCCCATCTCAGTGTTTCATATTTTTCTTCTAATTGAATGATAATATTTCTTTTAGACAAAACCATCTTGACTTCCAAGATGGTGGCAGTCCTGTTGTTACATAGTAATTTGTCACTGTCCTCATCTCAGTCCCTCTGCTGTGTCATGTGTCAAATAAACATGTTCATATCTTCCCACTAATGTAAGAAGATTAAGCAAATGCTCTCTGATGCAGCAAATTGGCCCTCATTCCTTAAGTTTCTACCTCGTCGCAAGTAAATCATTAATAGAAGCGACGATATGTAATTAATGGTAATATCACAACTCTGTCGTAGGTGTACATCTATTTCCCGCCACGGTCATATTTCTAGACCTAGTGCGAGGTTATGAGTTATATATAGCGATGATGGGTTTGCGTGCATTGCCTCTAGCGATGCCGCCACAGAGAATTAGTTTACGGCTCGTGACAATCTAGATTGGGCAAGTTTGTTCCTACAGTCGGCTTTCTGGATGTCTCTACACTTGGTTGCTGGGTCAATTTGGGTTTCTTTTCCACCTCTGGAATGGTAGTTTCGGCTTTTGTGCTACCTTCCTTAAGGATGAGCTCTTTCTCCCTCATTTCATGGAGACTCCTTCTCTTATAAAAGCACTCACCTTTGCTATGATCTTCTAGTTCTTTTGGTTGGGTAGTGCTGCTAGTTCTTTTGAGTTTGATAGATAGCTAGCGTGGGTGTGACAAGTGTGGGATTGTTAATAGCTTGTGACAGGTTGTGGAGTGCCCTTAGCTTTGTATTAAAGCTTATGAGTGAGAGAGAGACATTGTATGTTGGGAGATTCATCCTTGAAGAGTGAATGCTTGAGAAACATACTGGCTGGACCCTCCGAGAAGGCTTCCGACGTCAAGACTTGGTTGTAAGCTTGCTCTTGATTAATTATTAATACAATTAATGATGTTTTCCTATGTCTTGTATGTAATTTACTTGATAGCTCATGACTTCTTGACTTTATGAGTAATTAGATCATTGTTGTTCTCGGTTATGTGCTCTGTTGTTTTCTTGTGTTGTTTCAGGTTGATTTCTCATTGAAGAGAAGGAAATGGAAGCTGGAGCAGCACAACGGAACTTCATCAACCCCCGTTTTGAGGTAGGCCTCCAACGATGACTGTTTAAGGAAATCAATTGTTGATCTGTATTTGCTGTGACTAGACCCACTCTAGGGCTAGAGGGGTTGCCTCTGTCTGCAAAGGGAACACTTTCTTGCATCACAAGTTGGCAACTCCGCTGGATAGTCCTTCCGGTTGTTTCTCTTGTTTGCTTTTGTTTGATTTTGAGTTAGTGTCGTTTGAATTTTGGGGTTGAACCATCAGTCTTTTGGGTTACCTGGGTAAATCTGGGAAGTCCTTTTATTGCCTGTGAGGGTAGACTGGTCTCTGTTTGGGAGTTTACATTCATCTTTCATTGTTTTTAAGTTCGTCACTGAAGAAATCTAAAAAGTCACGCCGACATCGCCTTGTCTCTATTTTAGAAGTCTATGTGTCGCTGAATCCTATTGTACAGTTGCGACGATTCCTGAAATTGGCTCGTCGTGTGAAAGACGTGTACTTTCACGATGATGTCGCTCTGTTGCTACGGTTAGTGATTGATCGACACTAGTTGCTGGTGTTACATCCGCGATGATTCCTGTAGAATTGTTTTTTTCAAATTTTGCCTCCTGAATTCATCAGTCTGGTTAATCCCTTGCTATCTCCCTCTTATCTATTAGTTTGTTTTAATTGCTTTTAGTTAAGGTGCTTATTTTTTGGCTTCATTGAGTGAATCTTGCGTTTTTGACTTTGTGGCCTAGATATTCAAGTTTTGAATTATTTGGTTTGGTTGCTTGTCTATCCAAGATTCATCCACAACCGTCTTGTTGGTTTACTTGAGATGTTTCCATTGCCCGTTTCTTGCTGATTGGTGTTTAGTGTTATTTATTGAACCAATTTTCATATTGATTCGATTTTTTTTTCACTACCAGACATAGATTACAATTGTTTAGATCAATCGATTTCACACTTTCTTGTTTTTTTCTTTAGAATTCAAAGCTATCAAAACAAAAAAAATTGCATTTTTTTAGTATACAAAAGTGAAAGTACATTTGCATTTCAATTTTTCATGTTTGAGAAATTGGAAGGCAAACTTTGAATTTGTCATTAGTAATATCGATGCACTGTAGGGATTGATGTGTTTTTATATTGTGTCTCTCGAGTGACTGCATTTGCTAATCTTGGTTTTGTCTTGGTTTGGGAATGATCTCTCTACCCTTATGTAAGTAGGAGTTCATCGAAATAAAAGATGCTTTACTCATTCTAGCTGCATCCTAGGTTTTGATATACATACTTGTAAGGACTGAAAATTGAAACATAATTCAAGATCAACTCTAAAATGAACTAAATGAACCTAAAAACACATTGGAACATAACACACATTATTTAGAGGTCTAGGCAAGAGATGTGCTCCGGCGTCGTTAAACCTAGTCACTATTGCTTTCACTTAAGGTTGGGCGATTCCTCCTTCTGTGACTCAATAGCCGCTAGTATGGACTTGCGCTCCCAGTACTGTTGAGTATATGTTGGGAGACCCGACTAGGTTATCATCCTATATCCTTAGGAAGCCATGTCTGTTGCCTTGCAAACCGTAATGCACCGAACACAACATTCGGGAAGATTGACTGCCGTATGGAAAGTCCTTGGTTTTCATATGATCGCCAAGGTGTATATGTAGTTTTACGAGTTGTTTGGTAAACCTTTTGCCTAGTTCTCCAGAGTAGTCACTTTCGTTCCTCTACGGACTCCTTAAAAGAAAGGTCCATCTGAGCACTTGTCCTTTCAAGTTCATTAAATATTCAAAGGCGACTAGAGTCATATTTTCATCCTTTTCTCAACTCTTTAAAGATGAAAAGGTCAAGTTTTGTTCCTGTGTATTAAAAATTTATTCGGCCACGTTCACATTTACCTTGTTAGATCTTGTTCACGTTTTAGTTTGTGTAGGGTTAATTTCCTTACTCGTTAGTTTTCCCTAGGGTGTTTGAGTTAAATCATCATGGCAGAATCACCGATCCTGTCCCATGTTCCAAGTGACCAAGGATCTCCATCTTCAGTTGCTTCTGAGATATTGGTTGTTAGTGATACTCTTCCTGTTATTCCAAGTATCCAACCGCTTAACTCTAACGCTCTAGATGACGAGTATTATGATATTAATTGGAACCCCATTTGGGGGCCTTCTGAAGAAGACTTTCTCGTTACTCCTCCTGGTGTTTCGATCCCGATGTCTTCCTCTGACATGGATGAGACGACCCTTGTCTTCGGTGAAGAAACCTTTATGGCAGGAGGTGAAATCTCCATATCTACGAAAACTTAACCCTTCAGTGTCACTTCTATTGGTATCTCATTGCCTTTACGCTATAATGCTTTAGCAGATATCATGGGTTCTAGATCTCCCCTTATGAGTTCCATGTGGTCTCGTATCGTCACTCCGACTTTGGAGCCTTTTACGCCCCAGATTCACAATGTGACTATCACATCTGTTCTGACTATTCCAACCATTTGTGTGGCTTCTTCAACCCTTGTTTTCAGTGTCGTCACTGCATTTTTAGTGGTGACCACTGTCGTTGGACCTTCAGCTGGTCCTACCAATAGTGGTCCATCAACATCCGCATTCAGAGTTGTTAATCCTACCCAGACTGCCCCACCTTCTTCTAGTTCCATTCCAGCAGGGGGGCATAAGATCAATATTTCCAAGCTCTTTAGAATACGGATCCAAAAAATCTGTTTCATTATTATGATTCTTGAGGAACTCATATTTATCACCTTGGACCTATGCCACCTCAATCTACAGTTGAGGTCTCAATTCCATTATCTGTTGCTTAGGGTACCACCACTTATCATGGTGGCCAAGCACAACCTTCAAATGTTCAAGGACCACCCTATCAAGGTCAGCCGTCATACAGGCAACCACCTCACAGACAACCGTATTATGGTCAACCTTATCCAAGGCAACCTGTCGGCCCACAAGGACAACCCTTCCAGGGACAACCTTCGGCCTTCAGTGGCTCATCTTTTACATACTTCGGGCAACCTTCTGGTAACCCAAGACAACGTTACATGAAACAAGGCCAACCCAGTATCCAACAAGGATACCCTTCTGGGCAAGTCAGTCAGCCTCATGTTCAACAAGGCCAGCCAACTGTCCAACCTAGTCAACCCTCTGGAAAAATTGGTCAGCCTCAAATCCAACAAAGCCAACCAATTTTCCAGTCTGCTCAACCATCTAGTCAGTTAGGGCAACCCTCAATTGTGCAAGGTCAACTCAACACCTAGCAAGCTCAACCTTCTAGGAAAATGGGTCAGCCTCAACCTTAAATAGGTCAACCTTCTAGCTAGATGGCTTAGTCTTAGTTCTCCCAAGGACATCCATCTAGGCCTGCTCAACTGGGCACTCAAACGCTCGTTACTTCTCAAGCTCCACCCGGTCTTCAGCCCCAACCTAGGCTCCAGACCCAATCCAGTCTTCAAAATCAAGTTGGGCCCCAAACCCAACCTGCTCAGTAAATGCAGCTGGCCCCCAGGCTCAGTTTGGAGCCCAACTGCTTTATGGTTTCCAACAGCCCCAAGGGCAAACTCAATTTGCCCCATGCCAAAATTATCAACAACCACAGGTTAACCCTTATCATAATTTTCAGCAACCATATGTTGCTCCTATGAGTCAGGTTGGTAATCAGTGGAATGCAGGGGTCAAATCCAGGGTCAACCATCCAGTTACAGCTATAACCCCTATGGACAAAATCAATGGGGGCAACTAAGAACTGGATGGAACTCTGGTGCTGTTTCTTACCCGCGGCCTCAGATGTCCTTCAACCCTCAATTACCCTTTTTGGCGACATTGGAATTACCAAATGTGTCCAAACTAACCAATGATCCTATCTTCATAATCCGTATTGGCCGCCAGTTCCGACTAAGATTCCCGGTGATTGTCCCAAATTCGATGGTAAGGCTGGAGAGGATCCCCAAGCTCATGTCATGACCTATCATCTATGGTGTTCATCGAATTCATGGCTTGATGATTCAATCCGGCTCTACCTATTACAATGGACTCTCACTAGCTCCACCACAAAGTGGTATATTGAATTAGCTCGTGGAACTTTTCGGGACTTTAACTCACTGGCTATGGCATTTTTAACTCATTTTCAATTGCCGATTCGATATGAAATGGGCACACACCTCCTAACATCTTTGAAACATAACACGACTATGCATATCTCTGATCACATCCATGAATGAAGACGTCGTCATCATTTAATTAAGTTTTGGATCCCCGACCAACTTCTAACCGACTGGTTCACAACTTCGTTCATCGGTCCGATAGCCCGGGACATTGCTATGGGGGCATGTGTAACTGAAGAGTAGGCCATTGCGCGTGCTCAGTATCTTGACTTGGTTTACTCCTAGTCTGGTACGTTATATGATTATTTTCCAGATGCTCCATGACCCGGAACTTCCCAAGCTCCGTCAACACCATTTGTTGATGGTGTCATAGGTTTCGTTAATGCATCCTCTCAAAAAGCTCCTGCTAACCCTACGAAGCAAAAATTTAATGCTCCAAATGAAAATGCTTCCCAGGCTTCATCCAATTCTGGTAAGAATTCTGAGGTTAACACCGTTCAATCCACCTCGGCGAACAAAACCTTGAAAGGCAAGAAGAAGGGAAAAGGAAAGAATAAAGCTGATCAACCGAAGCAGGATCCCCCTAAGCCTCCAAACGAGGAAGGTACCAATCGCAAACCTAAGTACCCTTGTCTTATTTGTGATGAGGATCACTATACTAAAGATTGCCCAAGGCATTATAAGGTTAGTCATTTGTTAAAAGGTGCCCTTGGGACTCCTGCTGTGCTTAAAGAGCCTTTTCCCTCGCAGCAGACTCAAATGGTGGCTGATCCATCTCAATCCTCTTCCCCCTTTGGCTCTCAAGTTTTTATGGCTGGGACAATTCCCATCCATATCAGTACACGGTCAAAAGAGTATCCTTCGCCCGCTGGAAAGGAAACTGAGGTTCCCTCTAGTGTTTCTCCGTCCAGTTCAGGTCCGCTCCATATCGAGCGACCTAGTACTGAGTCGGTCATTTGACCTCCTCCTAAAGGAGTACTCCGAAAGTCATCTTACAACCCTAATACTCATGCTGCTTAGCATTATAGCATCATTGAGGACTTAGCCCAAGCTCCTTCGGTTATGTCAGCATTAGAGGTCCTCCAGAGCTATCCCTCCTAGAGGAAGTCGTTGCTATCGACCATCAGTAGCATTGACTCGGCTGACTCAGATCTGATCACTTTTGACCTTGAAAGTCATGTACTGAGACTACCTCACCAAATAGCTTTCCTTATTCAAGTCATCATCAATTCTAAGACTATTCACCGTATTGTTATTGATGAAGGCACTTCTACTTGCATCATGTATGTTGCTTGTTGGAAGGCTATTGGTTCTCCAACCCTGAGCCAGTCTCCCAATACCTTGGAAGCCTTTGATGGGAGAGATTCCCATCCTTACGGTATACTCCCACATCTGCCTATTACTTTGGAAGGGAAGACGGTCGAAGTTGAGGTTGAAGTTGTTGATGCCAATTTGACTTACAACCTCCTTTTAGGGCGAAGCTGGACCTATGCCATGCAAGTTGTGGCCTCATCTCTATTTCGTGTCCTTCGTTTTCCCCATCAAGGGAAGATTGTCACAGTAGACCAGCTGTTCTTCTTCACCTCCTCTTCTTCTGATGGAAACATGCCTTTCGTGGAGCATATCTCCGTTCCGTATGAGAGTGTGGGTGATGAACTTTTTAAAGATCCTGCCCTAATGGGTGTTTTTTCACTCCCACCTCCAAACATCGCTCCCATCAATATGATTTCTGTTCATTCTGATCCATGGGTTCTTCCTCCCGCTGATCGAATAGAATATTGGGGTGATGTCATGCCATTAAGTCCTGCCGAGCTCAACTACGTCAAAATTGTTTCTGCATTGACTTCATTTTCTGAACCTACTCCTTTGAGTAGGGCTCTCGACTCGTATGTCCAATCCCCTTTTCTTGGAGATGGTGCTTCTTCAGACCCCTTACAGGAAGTCTTTCCTTCGGATAAAGCGATTTATCAAGACTACATCTTTCGAGGAACCCCCTTGGTCCGATCATCACCATCGTTCCTCGTTTCTCCCTATCCATGGGGCTATGCTTACTTGTCTTGAGCAGTTTGCTTCCTGTGTCCCCTCCCAACCCCTTCAGACACCTATTCAAATCCATGAAGTTTTCTCTGAGGGAAATATGGGGAAAATTACACAAACTCAATCTATCAACATCTCTATTAATCCAGGGGTTGTCGAGCACATCCACGTCGCTGTAACCTATACTCCAGAGGATATTCAACTTTATACTGATCTTTTTTTAGAATTTCGTGATGTTTTTCCTTGGTCATGTGAAGAGATGCCTGACATCAATCCTAGTATCGTGGTGCATGAAATACCTATGTATCCGGGTACTAAACCAGTTCAATAGCGTCTACGCCTCGTGCACCCCCGAAAGGCACTATGGAGTCATCTTCTAGCTCTTTTCTGACTCGCTAAACGTGAAAAGATTGCCAAGTTATTCCTCTTGACTCGTTAAACGTAAATAAGAGGCGGTCATTTTTAAACTCTTTTTCTGATCGTATAAAGAATGAAAATATCGTCGGACCCTCATCGTTTCAAGTTCGTTAATGGAAACGAAATGACGTGATATCGGTCACTTTTTTACTTTTTCGGATCGATGTCACTATTTACGAAAAGTACTCCTCGGTCGTAATGATCGGGCGGTTCTTTCCTTCACAGTCGCGCTTTTTGCCTTCACAGTCGCACTAGTGGCCCTTGTTGCTAACTGACAACCCACGCCAATCCCTGTTTAGCGCGAGTTGCAGCCTGACTGTCGCGCCAGGCCTTTTAGTTTTTGGTCCACTTATTTTGCTTGCTGTCTGAGCTTGGATTTGCATTTTGCCACCTCTTTTTCAGTTGCTGGAGTGTGTTTAAGCCCTGTTTGACTGGTTTGCAACCTTTGTCCTCCGGGTGTTTGCCTCTTTCCATCGATTTCACA
>APFE031264729.1:71816-150149 GCA_000404065.3 Pinus taeda | reverse complement strand
ACGGTGGCAGGAAGATCCCACTGTACCTGGAGCAGACGTCGGCTAGACTCACTTGGATTTTCTAGGGGGTTCTCTTCACTCGAGACGGTTAAGTGGAGAAACTTGTGCCAGTCTATTCATTAAGCAGGTTGCCGGGGTAACTGTTCCAACCGCTATTTCTGTATTGAACTCTGCGACGTTGGATTTCATCACCAACTAGTGTTTTCGGTCCGGAAGAAGTTACTGTTTGTGTGTGATTGGTCTCCTAGATTCTTTAGGCGTGTGATTCAATTTGTTTGGTTCTTTAGAGGCTTTTAGGTGGTTTTCATTGAGATTTTACTTTGTTTGCGTGTGAAGTAGTTAAAAGTATTTAACTGTGGCTGAATTACCAAGGCAGTCCTATAGACTTCGGGGCCAATCTCCTGAGTTTGTAAACGTGGCTGAGTTACTGAAGAAGTCTCGTGGACTTCGGGGCCAACCTCCTGAGGAAATACCTAGCCAGCTTGAAGGCTTGAAAGTCCTCGTAACTCCTAGAGACAGTAGAATTGGGTCACCTGAAGAAGGAGAATCTTCTTTGATAGTACATCCTGATTCTCAAATGTTAGAGGCAGATTATAATCCGCAGCCTGTATCCATTTCAGAAGTTACTGGTAGTGTTGCATCTACTAGTGATATTGGTGAAGAACCTGAAATATCTGAACCTGAATCTGAAATTGCTGCTACTCCAATATCAGGGTTTGCTTCTCCAACTTCTAGTGGTCCTAGTTCACCTAGGGTAGAAACAATAATTACCCAAGATCTTCCTTCTGGACTTATAGCTATTGAAGAACTTGCTATTTCAGACAACGAAGAAGGCATTCCTGTTCCAGAAGATCGACCTATCTTTGACCTTAGGGAGTGTGAATCAATTTTTTACAGTCCACCTAGGAGCAGTGCTTGGTATCTTTCATTGACCAATTTTTTGGAAAACCTGGGACTAAGTTTTTCGCCACCTCGTATTTCTTATCACCCAACACCTGGAGGTTACTATTCTCCGTTGAATATGTCTAAGCAGTCATCCATGTTTTCTCAATCTTCGAAAGCCTTTTTGTACGGCGGTCCTTCTATTCCTGCTGGGTATCAATCCATGTCTGGTACTTTTTCGGGAGCATATCCTCAACCTATCGAACAAAAGTTATTAACTGGAAGTAATGGTACTAAACCGTTGAGTGTAGAAGATATTCTCATGATGTCAGGTTCTATTCCTAATCCTCAACTGCAAGGTGGCCAGTCTTCGCCTGGGGAGCAACCTCAAGGTACCTAGTATATGCCTGGGGGGCAACCTCAAGGTACTCAGTTTGTGCCCGGGGGACAACCTCAGGGACAGTACATACCTACGGGATAGTATGATCCTCAAGGTCAACCCCAGACTCAGTATGTACCTCAAGGTCAACCTCAGTATCAATATGTACCTCAGGGTCAACCTCAGTATCAATATGCACCTCAAAATAAACCTCAATATCAATATGTACCTCAAGGTCAACCCCAGTATCAGTACGTTCCTCAGGGTTATCAACCCCAAGGTTAGTACCCAGCTCAAGGTTACCAACCACCTTTGGGTCAATCATATTATCAACCCTACCGTCAACCCGGTTATGGTCCTCAATATCCTCAACCTGTTGTCGGTCCATACCCAGGAACGAATTTAGTGTGAGATCCATCTCAATCCCAACAGGTCTTGCAACCGAATGCGCAGTTGTCATCTCAAACTGGACAACCCTTGATTTCTGGTTCATCCCAGCAACCTGTCCAGTCTACTGTTCAAACTTCTGCCCCTTCTGTAGTTTCTCAGTCTGGGCCTAGTACGCCTCGTACTCTGCCTCAAACGTCTGCTATGACTACTGCAACATCTGCTACATCTACCCCACCTTCTTCTGGAGTATTGACAACTCCGGTTTCTACTGTCCTTGTATCTACTCCTCAGACATCTTTACCTCAGTCTGGACCCACTGTCCACACTTCGGTTCAGATGCCTGTAGGAAGTACGGTTGTCACCACTCAACCTCAGTATAATCAACAACCGTACCAAGGACAGTACCAATACGGTCCTGCTACGCAGCAACCAACCTATTAGTATCAACCGTACCCTGGGTATACATATCAACAACCTCAGCAACCCCAGTATGGTCCGGTTAATCCTGGTTTTCCAGGAGGTCAAAATATCCCAAATGCGATTCCAGCTCCTAGTTATCTTGGATATCCTCCTCTTGGGGCTGGTCTGTAGACCCAGAGTTTTAGGGACCCTAATCATCAGTTATCATTTATCGCAACTTTGGACTTGCCTGACTTGACGTGCCTTATGAACGATCCAATTAACTATCTTCAGTATTGGCCGCCAATGCCGCATAAGTTGTCCAGTGATATTCATAAGTTCGAAGGTAAGCCAGGAGAGGACCCGTTGAACCATGTGATGACTTATCACCTCTGGTGTGCGTCTAATTCCATTTCAGATGATTCAATTCGTTTACGAATTTTCCAGCGCACTCTAATTGGTCTTGCGGCCAAGTGGTACATTGAGTTACTGCGAGCCACTTTTTATAACTTTAGTCAGTTAGCTACCTCGTTTTTAACTCATTTTCAGTTGTCGGTCAGATATGAGAATGGCACGGAATTATTAACTTTGTTAAAGCAGTCAACGTCCACTTACATTTCAGATCATATCCATGAATGGAGACGTCGACGGCGTTTAGTGAAAGTTTTTATTCCGGATCAGATCTTAGTTGAATGGTTTGTAAAATCTTTACTGCCCAAGATCACTGAGGATCTAGCTAAGGCCGGAGTCGTTACTAAGGAGTAAGTAATTGCTCAAGCACAATACCTTGACTTAGTTTACACTCAGTCAGGTACGTTTCACGAGAAAATCCCCGATCTACCTAAACAAAATCAAATCACTGCTACTCCTTCAGGGTCTCACGCCGCTGATGGTATGATTGGTACGATTAATACCAAAAGTAAGAAGTAGTCTTCCAAGAATTCTTCTCCTATCATAACCTTGCCAGATTCCTCGACAGGAGATTCTTCCGCTGATATTCACGTTGTAGAGTCATCTATAGCTAAATAAAAAACCGGTGGTAAGAAGAAAGGGAAGAAGAAGAATAAAACATATAAGAATTCGAAAGAGAAACCCAAAAAAGCGGAATCAACTGATGAAAAACGCAAACCTTGTTATCCGTGTCTCATCTGTGATGAAGAACATTTTACGAGAGACTGCCCTCATCGTGCAGAGGTTGCGAAAATTGTCAAAGGTTCCCAAACTCCTGCTGTCTTGAAGGATCTTTTTCCAGCTCAGGACAGTAAGATGATAGGTTCGTCCTCCAGTGCCAATGAAGAACCCATATTGATGATGTCCCATGTTAGGATTGCGACTCGATCACAAGATTATGGCAGTAAAAGTCCTGTTGATGGTAAAGAAGCAAAATCTTCCCATTCGAACCCATCAACCTTAGCTCCCGGTTCTGATCCACTACAGATCGAGAAACCTAATCCAGACTTAGTAATCAAACCACCCGCCAAGGGTATACTTCGAAAGTCTGCTTTCAATCCACATGCGAGAGCAGCTCAGAACTATAACATTGTTGAGGATTTAGCTGTTTCACCCTCAGCAATGTCGGCTTTGGAAGTACTGTAATCCTGTCCAGCACAACGCAAGTTACTTTTGTCGGCTATAGGAGCTGTTGACGTTCAGGACTCGAACCTTATAATCTTCGATCTAGAAAATAGTGCACCGTGCTTACCTCATCAGATGGCTGTCCAGACTCCAATGATAGTAAAAAACAGACTTGTTCATGGGACTCTGATTGATGAGGGAGTTTCCAGGTGTATTATGTCGATACAGTGTTGGAGATCGCTTGGTTCTCCTTCACTAAATCAATCCCCGACGATTCTAAAGGCCTTTGATGGCCATGGGTTTCATCCTTTTGGCATTTTACAGGATCTACCTATAGGGGTTGAAGGTAAAATCGTTAATCTAGATGTGGAGGTGGTTGATGCCCCTCTGGATTACAACCTTCTCTTGGGTCGTAGTTGGTCTTACGCTATGACCGCTGTTGTTTCATCGGTCTTTACGCTAATAAAGTTCCCTCATAATGGAAAGATCGTAATCATAGACCAGTTGTCATACTTTTCATCCGACCCAGCCTCTGCTGAAAGCATTCAGCATGTTGGTAAAGCGACGATCCCTTATAAGGATGTTGGTGTATGACTAGTTAAAGATTCCGGTTTACTGGGCACTTTTCCTTTTCCTCCTATCAACGTATCATCTTCTACTGCAACCATTCATATGATTTCATCAGGAACCATTGTTAATGATGATCCTTGGATCATACCTTCTGAATCTGAGATAGACTCATTTGGTTCTCTTATGCCTTTGAGTCCGTATGAAATTGCGTATTAGATCGTGCAGTCGTTTTCTGACCTAACGTCAACCCAAATCGACTTAGTGAATGTGGTCCATGAGGAGTCATTTTCGACATCAAACTCGGATTTAATAACGTTTTCTGAACTTGTTCAATCAGATGAGCAAATTTGTGAAATCCTATGCGTCGATGAGTTATCGTGGGAAGATCTTCATCACAGATCTTCGTTTTTACCCGAGAGCGATCGTTTTGAAGATGATTTTCATCAATTTTTACAACTGAATATGTTAAGGACGCTCAGAATCCAATGAAACATCCTGATTCCGAGTTAAACTTGGGAAATATTTCTCGAACTATTCCCCTTGACATTTCAGTTAAGCTTGGAATTGTTGAAAACGTTCATATAGGTGCCTCTTGTACGGAAGATGAAATTCGAACATATAAGGCCCTATTTCAATAATTCTGCGATGTGTTTGCCTGGTCATATGAGGAAATGCCATGAATTGACCCAGCAATTGTAGTTCATGAAATCAAAACTTACCCGGACGCTAAACCCGTTCGATAATGTTTGCGTCAGATTCACCCAAGAAAAGTTGCTGCAATTAAAGCAGAAGTTGAAAAATTACTCAAAGTAGGTTTCATTTATCCGATCCCGTTAACGGATTGGGTATCGAATATTGTTCCTGTTAACAAAAAGCAAGGAACAATAAGAATATGTATCGACTATAGGGACATTAATCGAGCATTTCCAAAGGACAATTACCCTACTCCCTATATCGATCAAATCATTGATGATTGTGCCGACAGAGAAATTTTCTCCTTTATGGATGGCTTTTCCGGATACAATCAAATGAATATTCTACCTGCCGATCAACCAAAAACTACATTCATTTGTCCATGGGGGACATTTTCTTATTGCAAATTACCTTTTGGACTTAAGAATGCCGGGGCAACTTTTCAACGGGCCATGTCTTACACGTTTCATGATATTAAGCACATTGTGCAACCCTATCTCGATGACTTGCCTGCTCATTCCTTACATCGAGCTGATCATCTCGTCCATTTACGAGCAATTTTTATGAGATGTCGGCATTATCGGATTAGGTTGAATTCCCACAAGTTTGTGTTTTGTATTGAAATGGGTTGATTACTGGGGTTTGTTGTTTCGAAAGCCGGCATTCGTGTCGATCCCTCGAAGGTCGAAGCCATTATCCGATTGCCTCCTCCTTCGAGTCTTCGCCAACTCCAAAGTTTGCAAGGGAAAGCAAACTTTTTACGTCGATTCATCCCTAACTACACCGAGATCACAAAGGGTTTTACTCGGTTGTTGAAGCAGAATACTTCATTCTTTTGGGATGAGATAGCTGAGAAATCTTTTGATGCGCTAAAACACGTGTTGACCCATGCACCGTTGTTGCATCGTCCCAACTACAACCAGGACTACTTCTTGTATCTCGCCGCTTCCTTTTCCACCATCGGAATGGTGTTAGTTCAAGAAGATGAATTTGGTACTGAACATGTGATATATTACCTTAGTTGCATGTTAAATCCAACTGAGCTAAAATACTCACATGTGGAGAAATTGGCATTGGCAGCTGTTCAAGTTGTCCAATGTTTTCGTCATTACATTTTACTACGCAAGACTATAGTTATTTCCGATTGCAACCCTATGATCTATATTTTGACCAAGCAATTGTTGGGGGCAAGTACTCCAAATGGATTGTCATCTTGTAGGAGTTCGACTTGGAGTTTGAGAAGTCTAAGTCAAAGAAATCTTTAGTTTTTGCGGAATTAATGTGTGACTTCCCGCGTGTTGACACGGAAACTGTGGCGGAGGAGCCCATTGTGGACGAATCCTTGTTTCTAATCAGCACTTTAGATCCATGGTACGGGGATATCATCATTTATCTCCAAACCCAAACCTTTCGGCCAAATATTTCACGATCAGACCGTCGAAAAATACGATTCCAGTCCCAACAATTCAAAATTCTTGGTTGAAGCCATCAACAAAGTTCTAGTCATCATGATCCGACGAATCATTGGGATTCATCGGTCGAATTGGCATAACATGCTATTTTCAGCGCTGTGGGCGTATCGAACCTTAGTTAAAACGTCAACAGGGTTCACTCCTTTCCAACTAGTTTATGCTTTGGAAGCTGTGTTACCTATTGAGTGCGAAATCCTGTCATTGCGAATGGAAATCGAGTTACTTCCAGCGACTTCCGAAGAGGAAAGACGTTTGTTATACTTGGCTCAGCTAGATGAGAATCGACGCGATGCTGCATTAGCGATCGAATCTCATGCAAAACGTATTAAAGCTCAGTATGATCGAAATGTGACCCCTCGAAATTATCTCATGCATATATCATCCTTGCGGTAGATTATTTTACCAAGTGGGCCGAGGCGATGCCTACATTTGAGGCAGACAGCAAAACAGTTGCGATTTTCGTATTCAATCATATAATTGCTAGGTTTGGTGTTCCACAAGCGATTATCACTAATCATAGGCGTCATTTTCGAAACGTTATGATGACTGAACTTACATGCCAGCTTGGCTTGCGTCACGACAGTTCAACTCCTTATTATCCACAAGCTAACAACTTGGTTGAAGCCATCAACAAAGTTCTAGTCATCATGATCCGACAAATCATTGGGATTCATTGGTCGAATTGGCATAACATGCTATTTTCAGCACTGTGGGCGCATCGAAGCTCAGTTAAAACGTCAACAGGGTTCACTCATTTCCAACTAGTTTATGGTTTGGAAGCTGTGTTACCTATTGAGTGCGAAATCCCGTCATTGCGAATGGCCATCGAGTTACTTCCAGCCACATCCGAAGAGGAAAGACGTTTGTTATACTTGGCTCAGCTAGATGAGAATTGACGCGATGCTGCATTAACGATCAAATCTCATGCAAAACGTATTAAAGCTCAGTATGATCGAAATGTGACCCCTCAAAATTTTTTGGAAGGAGATCTAGTCTTATTGTACGATCAAGCAAATGATAAATTAGGAGTTGGAAAATTCGTGCCTATGTGGCATGGTCCCTATGTTGTCAAGCGAAAGCTAGCGAAAGGGGCCTATGAATTGGTAGACTTTGATGAGGTCTCTTTAGGTAAACCCATAAATGGTCTTTACCTGAAGAGGTATTATGCTTAAGATGAGTGTGAAGATTTTTTAGTTAGGTTAGTTTTCCTTCTAGCTCGTGTGTTTTAGATTAAAAAGTGTGCTTAGCTTAGAGAGTGTTTTTCGTCGTTATTCCCGCTTATCTTGGTTTTACTCTTGATGTCGCAGATGTCGACGCCTCTCCAAACCTACATTGGTTTCGCTGATGGTGCTTGTCGTAGTACACGGAATATTTCTTCCACAACTTGGGTTATCTATTCGCCCTTTGACGAGTTGGTATCTATGCATGGGGTAAGCCTCAATCAAACAACAAACAACATTGTGGAATATAGTGCAGTGATTGAGTTATTATCTTAATCTATTTCATTTGGGATTCGGAGTTTGATAGTGAGGTTAGATTCTAAACTCGTTGTATTACAGCTTAATAGAGTATACGCCATTAGAAATCCAGTTTTATTGAGATTATTTTTGAGAGTGCGTCTCTTGGAACGTGAGTTTGATTATATTGAATATCAGTATATTCCAAGATCTTTAAATACATTAGCAAATGCAATTGCTTCTCAAATGTTAAGTAGACATGTGCAATAATCATACAAGTAAATTTAAAAACATTCCATAACATGTTTAACAAGACAAGCTGGCAATAACGATATCATATATATAGGGGTGTGTCAAAATAATACATCGTCCTCGATCATAGGTTGAAAAACACCTTATGATCGGCAAAAATGGTAGGTACAAAAAGCAAAAATGTCACATGTGACTACAATAGGCGATCATCCCATCACTGGTGATGATCTCGATATGAAACCACTGCACGAGCCACCTTACAAAGGAACCTCCTAAAGGGTCCTGGGACTCCAATCACGTAACACTGAAGTCGAAGAGGGATGTCATCTATACTGGTCTCGGGCATGTCCCCTGTCAGGCGCTCTAAATGACTCTCCAGCTCGACCAAGGTCTCCGCTGATTCGTCCTGTGGGGCTGGAGCCGGTGCAACTGGTTGTTTTCTCTCATAAGGCCGGAGAGCGGCTAGTCGTTGTGGGCCCACATCTGCATTTGAAACTTTTTACTATCAGTTTTGGGACGATATAAAAAACAACAAAAAATTAAATTAGGAAAAATGTTGAAAATGATTTTACCTGCATCATCCCATTGCTCTCCTGGCAGAAGAGCCATGTCTTGGTCTCCACGAAAATCAACCCCAGCATAAGGAAAGTCCTGAATGGAAAAAACCTGATCTTCCCACCATTGGAAATACTCGGGTTTGAGCCGAGCGACCTCGGTCCCCTCATCAGGATGACGGGCCATAACTGCAACCCATCGCATTAGTTTGGGCTCTCGAGGAAGCCCAGCTCCAACTGTAAGCTGTTGTGGGATCAACATCGGAACCCTCTCCAGGCCAAAACTCACAACTATAGCCCCATAACCAAAGGTCTTTAGCTGTCTGTTTTTGGCCCTGGTCAGTTGGCCCTTCACATTGGCCAACACAGCATCGCACCAGTTGAAAATGGTGCCTCAAAAGCAATCAACTGCCATCGGCATCTGGGATCTGGTGGCAATGTGTAGGGCTGCACTGCCGCAGAGTCTGGTAACTGTAAAGGCTATAACCATGAGTTTAGGAAGGGATATGGTTTTGATGTCTATCCCTTTGTCCCGGTTCTGGACATTGCAAAACTCTAGGCGGAGGCTCTCAACAGACTGGCCACCTGCCCTGGGCCCAAATAGAGTCAAGTGTTCACCCCTCCTGGGAAAACCAGTCAAGAAATATATATGAGCTGGCTCGATTTCGAGCTAGTGTCCACCATAAAGAAGCACTGGTCCTGTATACTCCATCTATCAACCAGCCACTGCAAAAAGTCTACCTGGGCCCTCATGCCAGGTATGGCCCAAAATTTGTACAAGCCACATGCCTTCAATGCATTGATTGAAGGTTGATGATTCATCGCGGTGAGGTCCACATCCTCGTGCTCCCGTTCTCGCCAATCAAGCATGATAGATATCCTGCAATCAAGTAAAAAGGTGAATTAGAACATGTAAAATTGTTTCCATTGGGTATTTTTTGAGTTACTTAGGTTTTTGTAAACCTATGCGTGGGGTACGCACCCCCTTGTTAGGGACAGTGTGCGGGGTCCGCACTTTTCCTTCACGGTAGGTGCGTACCCCGACCTTTTTGTCCATTGCAAAAAAGTCAGGGTACGCGGGTTCCCTGTGGGGAACCCACGGTCCCTCCCGCGCGGGTTTTGAAACCTAAATACCTCTTAAAAACGAAAATCAAACCCTAAAAAACGATTTCAAACAGACAAAAATGAAGAGTAGGATGATGTGGATTACCTGGAGGAGACGGAATTCAATTCCAACGGACAGATTTTCCGAAATCTTCGCGGGAAGTTTCTGGTCAAAAGCCCTTTTTTATCAACCAAATCTCAAATGGTAAAAATGAATGGTAAAAAGTCTTTTTTATAAGTTTTTTGGGTAAATAAATTCTAAATTTGTTTATGTTTCACTTTAAAAATGTGTTTTTTGTGACATTTTAACCTATTATTAAACAGGTATGAGTAATGTTTGAGTTTTTGTTCAGGATAACGGATTTTTCAGGCGAAATCGGCCATTTTGCATTAGAGTCACCTTTAAGCTCTTTTTTGACTCCTAAAAACATGAAAAGATTGCCGAGCTAAAACGGAACTAAAAAGATAGTCCTCTTACAACCCTTTTCTGACAGTAAAAACACGAAAAGGTTGCCGTATTTTTGTCGTTTCAAATTCGATATTGGTCATAAAACGACGTGTCATTGATCGCTTTTTTACTTTTTTGGATCAAAGGCACTAATTACGAAAAGTACTCCTTGGTCATAAAAGATCAAGTGGTTCTCTCAAGTATTATTTTATACTTTTTCGGGCTTGGGAGACACAAATTTACGTAAAAGTCAACCCTGGAGTCTCCTTAAGTTTTTTCAGACTCTCTAAAAATGAAAAACGCCGAGTTTCTCCTATACTGGACTCGTTAAATTTTGACAGTAAAGGACCTGTTCAATTACAAACAGGAACGGTCCACTCCTTCTTAGGGTTTGAATTTAAACTAAGTTGGACTCACCTGAAGGGTGAGCTTGTAATCAAGCATATGTTATCCTCCTCAAGCTTGTAAAAAATAAAGAGGTACTTGCCAGAAATGGTGGGGGAAAAAGGGAGAAAAATGAACCTATTTGTCATACTTTGTAACCACTCTTGAACATGACACTTTCATTCACCTGGGTTGGGAAATCCTTTACCTAACAGTTGATCAAACCAAATTGAAAGTCTTCAGCTGGTTTCTGGGTATTATCTTTGGGTCAATCATCACCAAACCATCTTTTGTGTCGTTATGTGTTCAAGAGGTCTGTGCGAATAAGTCATTCATTTGTAAAAATATCTGTCATCCATCTTGACCATCCCTAAGTCAGTCCTTGCAACTAAATTTCTTCAAACTTGATCTATGATTTCGTGTTGTGGGCTTGCCTACGACGGATCGCTTTCTATCGACTTCAACTCTTTATCTAGAAAGATGATCTAGAAATCACCAGTACCTTGGGATCCACATGCCTCAATGGCAGGTTTCTCGTCTTCAACGCTAGGTTGTATCATTTACCTTTGACTGAAGGATTCCGTGATATGTTCGACATCGACACATCTAATCACATCTCATGGATTGTACTGAGTACTTTTAGAACCATTTTCATTATTGGTGGTTCCTCTCACACTTGTTAACAATTTACATCATTGACTGGTAATCAAGTGGTTTCTACCATGTTCGACTTCGACACATTCATTCGCATGGATAGAATTGTACTATTTCGGGGAGAAGAAATGAAGATCCTGGATCTAGTTTCCACCATCCAGGCTGCAAGGAATTTTGTATTCATTATGATTGTAGACTATTCATAAACAAGATGGCTGCATCCATATTGTGTCTACATGTGTCTATACTTATGATGTATTACGAGATCATTCTTGTATCAGAGCAGTAGTTAGTTTTCTAGTCAGTTTTCAGTCTCCTAGTCAGTTTTGATCTGAGTATGGGAATGCCTACCTCAGCGATGATATGATCTCATATATATATTTTTTGCACTTGAATGTTTTTACAGGTTCCAACCGGGCTCTCCGCAAGATAATCCTCGAAATGATAAAGTAATTCACTCTTCTTAAATGATAAATGAAATCCTCATCTACTACAGACTTCGCACTTTAGGGGGCAATTTGTTACACAAAAATATCGTCACCATGATTATTTGCAGCCAGTATGGGTCTATCATCACCTATACTAGCATCCTAAGCAAGTCTCAGACCTTAGCTCTTCATGTCAAGCTTTGCAAAAGAGAGAAAGACTTTGAAAATCAATATTACTCTGGTTCTTCACTTTCTCCTACTTTTACCTGCGGACCCGCACCCTTTGTTCATAATATGTGCGTACCTGCACGCTCTGTCTATAAAGGGGTGGGTGCGTACCCCTGTGAAAGTCAAAAAGGCGCAAGTTTATCCTAAAAAACTCACTTTTGGGTTAATTCTAGATGTTTCTAGAAGGATTTCGACGTAGATTGTTCGCTCCAAAGTGGTTCATGCATACCAAAAGAGAAGGAGCTAATCCCTTGATAGGAGCTATCCCTTTGAAGGAGGGATTTATCCCTTTGAAGGAGGACCTAGTAACTTCCCTCCATTGCACTATAAATTAAGGCATTGGGTCAGTTGCTGGAGAGGTTAGAAGCTGAACTTTTGAGGGTAAATGCTAGTGAAATCAAGACTTCCTATTTGAGCTTAAGAGGAGAGATCACATACCTTTTTGGCCCTATTAGGGAGTGAATGAAGCTTGTCAAAGTAGAGGAGACTTCTTGTTGGACCCTGGAAGGAGCTTGTACAGCGTCAAGGCAAAGGTTGTAAGGTTCTTTTCTTTGAATTAATACAATCAGATTCATTTTTCTCAACAAATTGTCTTATGGTTTGTTTCATAATCTCCTTGATCATTATGATGAATATGCTTTATAATATTGGCTTTTCAGGTGCTATTTAATCATTTTCTTGTTTGTGTTTGCAGAATTACACTTCAAGGAAGCTCATTTGGAGCGAGGGAGCAAGGCTTCCACAAACTTGCATTGGACCCCAGGTAGGCCTAAAAACACTTGTTTGCCTTTATTTTACTCGCATATTTAGAGAAAGATAGTTTTTGATTGGCTTGCTTGTCACTAGATATCAGTAGATACTAGGAAGGTCGATCTTCTCCGCAACCTCGACTCATTCCGCGTGACAGGTACCTTGAAGCTTGCATGCCTCAATGACAAGTTCTTCACACCTAACAATAGAATTTCATCATTGGTATTCGATTGGGTGATTCCACAAGTGTTAGACTTCAACTCAGTTTTCACACTTAGTGGATTGTACTGGACAGTACCTTGAGAGCTATTGGCATTATTGGTGGTTTCTCTTGTGCTTGTTAATAATTTTCATCATTGACCGGTAATCAAGCGACTTTCTATCATGCTCAACCCCAACACATTTGTTTGCATGATAGAATTTGTACTATGATCAGTTGAGTTTCAAGACCTCGAACTAAAATTGCATATGTTTAGGCTACGTGGATTGGTTCATGATTACATATATGACTCTTTGATGGATGGCTACGATCATGCCTGAGTCTTCATGGATGGCTGCGACCATACCTTTATTGTTATCATGGTATTGTCAACTGGATGGCTGCGTCCATACCACAGACCTAATCTCTGTCTTTTTGATGGCTGCACCCATGCCTAGACTATATGTATTTCACTATCACAGATATTAGTTGTACTTGTGCGTACAGGATCTTCGAGGTGGTTCCATTTTAAACAGTTTCGTAAATAATTTCACCCCTCCCACTCTCTTGGGCTTCATGGTTTAGGGAGCTGTTACATAGTAATTTGTCAGTGTCCTAATCTCAGTCCCTCTGTTGTGTCATGTGTCAAATAAACATGTTCATATCTTTCCACTGATGTAAGAAGATTAAGAAAATGCTCTCTGATGCTACAAATTGGCCCTCATTCCCTAAGTTTCTACCTCGCCATGAGTAAATCATTAATAGACATGATGATTCCATGTCAATAACGGTCCTATTGGGACTCTGTCGCAGGTGTACATCTGTTTCCTACGACGGTTGGGTTTCTAGACCCAGTGCGAGGTTATGAGTTATATATAGCAATGATGGGACACATGCCTTGCTTCTAGTGATGCCATCGCGGAGAATTAGTTTATGGCTTGCGACGATCTAGATTGGGCAAATTTGTTCCAAAAGTCGGCCTTCTGGATGTCTCTAGACCTGGTTGTTGGGTCAGTTTGGGTCGCCCTTCCACCTCTGGAATGGTAGTTCCGTATTTTGTGCTACCTTCCTTGAGTATGAGCTCTTTCTCCTTGATTTCATGGAGACTCCTTCTCTTATAAAAGCACTCACCTTTGCTATGATATGCTAGTTCTTTTGGTTGGGCAGTGATGCTAGTGCTTTTGAGTTTGATAGATACTTGGCGTGGGTGTGACAAGTGTGGGATTCTTAATAGCTTATGAGAGGTTATGGAGTGCCCTTAACTTTGTATTAAAGCTTATGAGTGAGAAAGAGACATTGTATATTGGGAGATTCATCCTTGAAGAGTGAATGCTTGAGAAACATACTGGCTGGACCCTTCGAGAAGGCTTGCGACATCAAGACTTGGTTGTAAGCTTGCTCTCGATTCATTATTAATATAATCAATGATGTTTTCCTATGTCTTGTATGTAATTTACTTGATAGCTCATGACTTCTTGACTTTATGAGTAAATAGATCATTGTTGTTCTCGGTTCTGTGCTCTGTTTTTTTCTTGTGTTGTTTCAGGTTGATTGCTCATTGAGGAGAAGGAAACAGAAGCTGGAGCAGCGCAATGGAACTTCATCAACCACTGGTTTGAGGTAGGCCTCCAATGATGATTGTTTAAGGAAATCAATTGTTGATTTGTCTTTGCTGTGACTAGACCCACTCTAGGGCTAGAGGGGTTGCCTCTATCCGCAGAGTGAACACTTTCCTGCATCACACCTCTTACTAATTCCTATCTCTTCAAGATCATACTTATTCTTTGAATTCTAGAATTTGATGATGTTGGAAGCTTCTGTAGGTATGTCTCCCAGCTTTTCTCTTACTTCAACAATGCTTTCAGTGGCCTTTTGTATCAATTCTTTCCGTTAAAAAATGATTTGGATGCATGGCCAAATCTCATTCATGGAGTCCAGAATACCCATCCAAATGGTTTCCTAAGCTTGGTCCAAGGTTTCCCCCATTGATGTCTCAGTCTCCACCCTTTGTAACCTCTCTAGCAGCCTTTGTGACTTATGTATTTCAACTAAATGAGAAGCTTCAGTTCTGGCTTTCTGTTCTTGCAGAGCGTTGAGTTGCCCATGCAAATTATTAATTTCTTATGACTGGATTGACATATTTTTTTGTCACTTGTTCAACACTTGTAGCTTGAGTTGAAGAAGTTGCTGTTCCTGTAGCTGGGACTTTAGTGATGGGTATAACATCGAGGGGGACTATGGCTACCCTTTGAATTTGTTCTTTGTCTTTGATCATTTTCTACATTTCTACCTCCATCTGTCTGATCTGAGCATTCTACTCCATGATTAAATTCATCATGTCATCCTTATGTATCTCATTTTATTCAATATCTTTAGTTAAGGGATCCTATGTGTCTGGCAATTTCAACTACTTTCTCAAGGCTGCAATGTCAAGATCTTTCTTCTTGATGATCTCCTCTGCAACATTTATATCTTTAGGATCATACCCTATCTTGACTACCAAATCTTCCAACGATTTGATCCTATTGTCCTTGGCTAAAGAAGATACCTTTTCCATTTTCAACTGGGACTGAATGTTTGCATATGAAACCTACAACTTTGACAATGACATGGAAGTATTAGTTAAGGTAGAGGAAATCATCTCACCAGTATGTTTATGCATCTCCATTTGATCAATGGGATGGATATCTTTGGTGTTGAATTCAAACGTTGTGCTCTTGTAATCTGCTGTTGTCTTCAGATGTGGAATTGTGGCCTCAAGGAAGGCCATCTGCATATTTCCTTGTTCTGTATAAAAAACTGATAATAATCTACTCTGTGAACTATAAGTCTGCTTCCAAAACTGATTGTAGGTGCCTTTCTTAAGAATTTCATCCTTAAGTTTGATCTCTCTGCACTTGTCAAAAACATTTTTTTCCTTTTCTCCTTGGACATCTTGTGAAGATAGCTTTGTTTATTTTTTACCATGTGACATTGAAGGTCCAGTAGGAGATGTAACAAACTTGCTACTTGTAGGTGGTGTTTCTCCAATTATGATGACAACTTGATCTTCTATATCCTTTTATGCATCTGTCCTAGGAGTAATCTTAACTCTTTTCTTGTAACTAATTCTGAAATCCTTAGCCTCACTACATGTTGTTGATGATGATCCCTCTTCTCTCTATCTTTTAGTTGTTTTCTCTTAAGGAATGGAGTCTGTAAATTTGAAGCAGAAAACAATTTCTCCTCAGCGTAATGTATTCTCTGCCCATTCTAATTGGTTCACATATTTCTCTATATTAGGCCTTGGGGTATGGATATATAGAGTAGTTTTGTTTTCTACTCTCAACTTAGAAATGATACCCCAAGGGTCATAAGACCATGTGAAACCCAGGCTGAATTTCATCTCTTTAAGGATTTTATCTGCTTCTCCTGCTGACCTGGTGTTGCATATGAATGGGCCCACCTGTATCTTTATCCGAGTCTGGGACTTCTTCTTTGCCACCACAAAGTGAATATCATCTGAATTTAGCATTTTTATGATATATTCAAGGGAAACAATCCTCATAGGGAGGTATTTTGGGAGCTTGTATGGTGCTAACTCGCATCCATAAACTCCGATTTCTGTATAATTCTGGTATAAATACCAGTCTCCAGTCTTGGCCTGATTTATCAAATGTAGAATCCTTTTGATGTATTCACTGATTCTGGGTTGTGTTGAGATGTTTAGGATATTCATAGCTGGGTGAACAAACTCTTCAATAAACTATTTATAGGAGAATTCTTGCTACTCTTTCATCACTAAAGAAGTCCAAAATATTACAGGTTGTTGGTTTCCCTCCTCATCTAGCTTTTGCATGGAAAAATTGAACCTATATGCTTGATACTATAGAAACACGTAAACTAAAATTGAAGTGTACTTAAACACTTGTTCTGTTGGAAATTTAAGAAATATCTCATGGATGTTATCATCTAAGAATTGACTGAAATTAAAGAAAATAGATGGTTTGTTATCTGTGGAAAAGATGGAAAGGAAGCCTAGAATGGGTTCATCTACCCACAGGTCAGAATAATAATACAGAATGTATGAAATTATGGTTATGCTCTGTTTAGCTTGATCAGGGAAGATTGAGGAAGGGTATGGAGGATTCTTCTTTGTCAATTGGGAATTTTCTGGTAAGAAGATATAAAAAATATTGGCTCTTATGGAAATATCAAGCTTCTGATAGAGTTCAGTGAGGGATTATACGGAAAATGGGGCACTGTTTTCCATAGGGGGAGCTAGAATCATCTGGTTCACAGATTGGGTAGTGATTGAAAAAATGATCTCACCAGATGGGGTCATAATGACTCTTTGGTTGGGAACATAACAGGCTTGGCATTTCCTGGTGAATTTAGGGGCATGGAAAGTCAGAGGAAGAATATAGTGAGGAAGATTAGACTCCCCGAGTCCAATTTCATTTGTTTTATCAACATTTTTATCCTCCAGCCAACTGTAAAGCTCCAAAAATTCACAGCCACACTATGTCTCACTGATCATGTAATCCCTATTAGCTAATGGAATATGGTCTAAGTCTATAGATGGAGGGATTAATGGATTAACATGGTTCTCCTAGTTCTTGCTTTTTGTAGGCATATTTAGATGAGTGAATGATTAATGGTGATGGAAGGAAAAGCTTACCGGGAACAATTTTGAGCTTATGAGTCATTAGGGGAGGGGAGATAGGGCACTGACAATTTTGATTTGGTTCAACAAATGTTTTGAAATTGGTTGCTTTGCAGAAAACCTGTGAATTATAGAGAATGAGTGAGTGAAAGGGATAATGAATACGGTTAAGGGTTTTTTTAAAAGGGGGAGTGACAGGTTCTGTTGGAAGGTGGCGCAAGACCATTGAGGTTGAACGGTTACCCAGGAAGGAAACATTGAATGTTCAATGGTAATTTTCTGAGGAGTCATTTAATTGGCACGACATGAGTGGCAGAGATTTTGGGTAGGGAC
This sequence comes from Pinus taeda, assembly GCA_000404065.3. Taxonomy (NCBI): domain Eukaryota; kingdom Viridiplantae; phylum Streptophyta; class Pinopsida; order Pinales; family Pinaceae; genus Pinus; species Pinus taeda. The sequence goes on along the minus strand of APFE031264729.1, from coordinate 132,353 downwards.
ATAGTAAAGGGATGAAGGGAAGATGATTTTCAGAGGGCGTAGGAGGCAGTAATTGGTATAAGTTTGGGGTGGGGGGAATGCAGAGAGTACGCCACGTAATAATGGGGCTTGATGGAGAATACCACCTTTTCGAAACTGCCCCGTCGGGTAGTAAAGCTAGGATGGAGAGGGGGGAACACAAAATAAATGAGTGTCATCGATCCTAAAGAGTGGATAATCTCGATGTGTTTGATTGCGGCCCCTTTAACCATGAACGATAAAAAAATTATTGTCCATATGCGCCTTTTATTTTTGATTTTGAAACTTAGGATAATATTTGGGATATAAAACATGTTATGAATATACATTATCCCATCGTGTCTTTTTCTTTTTACAGTGTCATTGAGACTTAGGGTAAAGGGCACATAAATACATTTATAAACCAACTATTTCTGCATACTCTTTAACTAAGCTAACATTTTTTATTTTTCTAAAGGGGTGCATTTAGACTAGCAAACCCATAATTATTTTCTTTTATGGAAAATCAAAAACTACTTAAATCCTATGACTTATTTCTCCTATTAATTCGGATTAAACAATTTAAACAATGTCATTTTCTACCTAACTACTGATTTACCAAGATTAAACTGATTGGCAGATCTTTATTCTCTAGTCTAATTTGCAACAATTCACACATGTTTAACCATGATTATATTGTATGATTAAACAAATAACTAGTCATTGTGGCATTTTAAACAAGCTGCACACAACCTTTATTTATCAATCATGAAGAGAACTATCTATCAGTGGTGGCATTTAGATTTGTAACACTTTCAATATTATTTTCTTTTTGTTTTTCTTTCTTTTGATGGGGTTCTATCTTTATTCTTTTTTCAATGATTTTTGTTCTCCTTTTTATTATACCCTCTTTTCATTTTTATTCTATTTTCTTTTGGAAATCATTTGTAGATTGACAATTATTTACAATATGAGATTTCTAAGATAAAGTACTCAATCACCTTGAGATCCTATAAATGATAGGACCTTAAAAGTGGCTCCAGCTAGGGATGGCACTCTCCATGTGAGGTGCCAAGAACATTTGATCAGTAGCCTTGAGTGTTCCATTTCAACAATGTTTGCACCTGATTTATTTTTTGTTGCAGTAATTATGGTAACATATCAATCAAAGATTAGGGCCTTTTCTATGGGCTTCAACTTCTATCAATAGGTCACCCAATAAAAATAATAAAAATGATGATATTTACAATAGTTTGATTGAAGAATACCTCTATTTCTAAGAGAAATAATGCTTCAACATTCTGCCATTCACAGATCCACCAGGAATTTCTGCTCCATCTGGATGTTTGAGAAAAAATACATTGTGTCCTCTGAAAGCATCAATGATATAAGGTCCTGTCCATAGATTATCAAATTTCCCATGCTTTCCTTTGTCCTCTCTTCTGGAATCTCATTTTAAAACTTTGTCGCCTGTTGAGCCTCAAACCTGCACCTTCCTATACACCCTCTCAGCCTTCTTTCTCCACTCACTTCATTCACCCAGTTGTTAAATCATTGCATTATAGTCTAAAAAGTACTTTTTATATGGTTTTCTGACTATGCTTATGACTGTTGTTTGGTTTAGTTTTTTTGTTCATGCAGCTGCGGAAACTTGTCAGTTTCCGCAGCCAACACAGGTTTCTGCAGCCAGCACAAGATTCCGCAGCTATTTTGTTAAAAGCTGTGCTACAGGTGTCCTATGAAGAAACGAGCTACATAGGCAAGCTCCAGGTGGCAGATACATGGAACGTGTCCCTTCAAATCAGCAAAATCATCCATGGAAGGTCACGGTCAACGAAGGTCAAAGACGAGGCCAACCAAAGAGTTCAGCGGTGGCACGTCTCTATTCTGAGCACGTGAATGTTACGTGGCACAGTCCTCAACTCACGAAGACACCAGCACACCTGGAGATCATTCCCGAGACCTGAATCCAACAGCTACCACTCCGCAGATTTAAGAGACATGATGACAGTTACACTAGATCTCGGCTGAAGGGATCTACATGTCTTTAGCAACGCAGTTAATAGCGTAGGAGTTTGTTAATTAGCTTTAGCATTTTGGCATTATAAATAACGCGTCGATGAACGTTGTAAAAAATCTTTTTGATATGTGTGAATTCTGAACTGTTTATGTGAATTCCGAACTGCTAGTTATCACCCCACTGTTTTATATGTTGCTGTTTTAATACATGAGAAGACTTTTCTGAGTTCATTCGTGTGACTATTCGTTGACTGGCTGAAGTGGCAGAGGGCCCCTGCGCGTTGAAGCCTTGTAAAGTTTTCATTTGATTTTATTATGTTTTTGTTTTTATCATTAGCTTGTGCATAATATACTGTTTGATGTTTCTGCTGTTTATATTTTCACCTCTGTTTTCTTAGAGCTGTCAACTGATCAGTGCTTTTCTGTAGGTTTTCTTAGGCAGCCCGGGCAAATTTTCATATTTTTGATAAATTTTGGCATATGAGATCATCTTGTCCTTCCTGCTAACTTTCATTTTCTGAAGTTTAATTTCAGCATTGTCCTTTCCAAGTTGTAATTTGCTTATTTATTTTTCTGTTATTTAGATATCATACTGCTCATCAGTTTATGGTTTCTTTCTATAGTCAAGTGATTCTATCAACAAGAAATCAGAATATTACTAACTGTAGTGTGATTTAGATATCATATTGCTTAACTTGTTCATAGTTTCTTTCCACAAGGTAGATTGAGCTGAATGGTAAAGGACTTGAAGAGTTCAAGTAGTGTGATTAGTTTCTTTTATGCAATTTAATTTCTTGTCATTTAGATATCATATTGCTTGACTTGTTCATGATTACTTTCCACAAGGTAGATTGAGCTGAATGGTAAAGGACTTGAAGAGTTCAAGTAGTGTGATTAGTTTCTTTTATGCAATTTAATTTCTTGTCATTTAGATATCATATTGCTTGACTTGTTCATGATTACTCTCCACAAGGTAGATTGAGCTGAAGGGAAAAGGATCTGAAGAGTTTAAGTAGTGTGAATTAATTGCTTTGCTTTAAGTTTGAGTTGCTTTAAGTTTTTATTTTCTTTTCATTTAAGCAGCAAGGATACTGGGCCATTGTCATTGGTTCACCGTTTGATGCATTTATTTCATCTTAAGAATTGATTTCAGTTTAGTTGTTTTAACGCTTTATTTTTGAGCACTTTCAAGTTTGAGAAAATCACTGTAGGAACCATCACCGTCTACACTCCATACTTCACTTTCATCCTCGCCATCACACATTAGGGAAAGATAAATCCAAAAAACAAACTAAAAAAAAACTCAAAAACGACAAAAGACTAAGGAAATGGTTATCTAGTACATATAGTACACTTCACTTCGTCAGTTTACGAACCCCGGGTTGACATTTTAAATAGAAATTTAGATCACACTAAATTTACCAAACATCGCCCAAGTTGAAATCATCTGCTTTAGTTCTTCTATCATAAATCTTTTTGATATTCTCTTGGATGACCTAACCTTTATTGTTGACTTCTTCCCTGGATTGCTGCAATTGAATAGTCTGATTAATCCTCCTCTGGATGTCATTAGACTCAACCTGCAATTCTTGAATTATCTTCATAACTGGGACTCCTAAAGAAGATGAAAAAACAACATCCATCCCATAAACCAATTTGTATGGTGACATGCCAATTGATTTATTTGTTGTGAGTCTATCAGCCCAAAGTGCATTTATTAACTTGTTGTGCCATGAATTTTTGTTATCTTCTAGAAATCTTTTAATAATGTTGGCTAGACTCTTATTTGAGGATTCAGCCAACTCTTTACCTTGTGGGTAATAAGTAGTTGAATGTCCCAAAGTAATATGATATTTGTTGCAGAAATCTATCATTTTCATGGATTTAAAAGCTGCACCATTATTTGTAATGAGACTTTTGGGACAGCCAAATCTAGACAAGATATTGGTTTCCAGAAATTTGATAATGACAACTTCAGTAGCCAATTTGGAAGGTGTAGCCTCAATCCATTTAGTGAAGTAATCGATAGTTGTGAAGATCCATTTGTGTTGGGTAGAGGAAGGTGGATGGATTTCTCCAGTGAAATCCAATCCCCATTGTTGGAAAGGACTTTCAACAGATATGGGTTTTAAAGGCAGAGGCAATAGTTTTATTTTCCCCTCAAATATTTGGCACTTGTGGCAAGAGGTTACCTTCTTATGAACATCAAGGAAAAGGGTAGGCCAATAGAAACCATCTCTAAGGATCTTGTTAGCATTGGTTTTCCAGTATAGATGTCCACCGCAATCACCTTCATGGAATTCCTGCATTGTTCTTTCTACATCATCTTTCAATAAACACTTTAGTAACATACCATCAACATCTTTCCAATATAAAACATTATCTATGATGCAAAATTTCACTGCTTTTAATTTTAGAAATATAGCCTTTGTCTCAGTTAAACTAGGAGGAGCATTTAAATTGAATAAAACAAAAATGACGTCTGCATAACATGGTGAGTTCATAAAAGGCTCATGTAATTCTAGAGTCACCTGCTCCTCTTGATCATCTAATATAGCTACAAAGTTGATATCCAATGCATTAATGTTAGACTCAACCATCAATTTGGCTAATCCTTGTCCTCTGATAAGCTTGGTGGGCTTGATTCTATGTCATACTCAAGAATGATGGCAATCCATTTGCCTCTTTTACCATCTGGTCCATCTTGGGTTAAAATATCCTTGACCACAACATTTGGTACATAAGAAATTATGTGAGAATGGAGGATATACGCCTTGAAATATTTGATTTCTTTTATTAATGCAAAGGCTTGTTTTTCCATTATGTTATATTTTAATGCAACATCCCTTAAAGCCTTGCTGAAGAAAGCAATGGGCTGTTCAAATCCATCATTTTTTTTTCTGTAAAACAACAGTAGCAACAGTGTGTTCAGATGCAAATGAAAAGATTATAAAATCCTTGGTGAAATATGGATTGATTAAGGCTGGTGCTTTTGTCAATGCTTGTTTAACTTGATCAAATGATTGCCTAGCCTCAATGTTCCATCTTATTTCTGAATCTCTTTTCAACATATTTGTTATGTTTCTGAGGAGTTATGCAAGGTTGGGGATGAATCTCCTTAGGAAATTTATCTTGCTAATAAATGATTGAAGTTCCTTAATGTTTCTAGGATGGTTGATTTTCAAAATGGCTTCAATCCTTTTGGGATCAATTTTAATACCTTCCTTAGAGATGATATGACTGAGAAGTTTCCCCTCTTCAAGGCCAAAAAGTGTTTTCTTAGGATTTAGTGAAATTCCAAACCTTATGCATTTCTCAAATACTCTTCTCAGATGTAACAAATGTTCTTCATCAGTATTGGAATACACAGTAATGTCATCTAGATAGATCACAATAAACCTGCCAATTTCATCAGTAAAGGAAATATCCATTTCTCTTTGAAATGTGGCTCCAACATTCATTAACCCAAAAGGCAACTTCACATACATGAAGGTACGCCATGAAGTAGTAAAAGCTGTTTTATCTTGGTCATCATGGTGAACTAAAACCTAATTATAGCCTGAGAAACTGTCTAATAAAGAAATCCTTGAAGATCCAACTACCTTCTGTAAGATGTGATCCATTTTTGGTAAAGGGTAGTTGTCCTTTAGGGAAAATTTATTAAGGTTTCTAAAATCTACAGATAATCTGATTTCACATCTTTTCTTCCTAGTTGGTACTATATTGGAAACCCATTTAGAGTACCTAAGAGGGACCATGATTTGAGAATCATATATTCTTTTAATTTCTTTCTCAATTAGAGGCATTAGTACTGGATTTATTCTTAGAAGTTTTTGTTTAAATGGTGTCTGATCCTCTTTAATTGGAATTTTTATGTTGTATAACTTCAGTATCATAAGTTTTTAGATCGTCATAGCTCCAGGCAAAAACATGACTGAATTCTTTGAATAAAGCAATGTAATTTTGTTTTTAGTAGTTGGTAGTGATTTGGATAGTTTTATGACTTTAGGATCTTTTTCACTACCTATGTTGCACTCTTCTACTACTTCCCATGTGGGCTCAATTTTAGGCTTCTTAGCTACACCATTGAAATCAAATAATTCTTCCAGTGGAACTAAACCTCTAGGTAAAATGTTATCCTTTAACTGAAGTGTTTCAAACTCTTCTTTCTATGCATCTATCTCAAGCAATAGTAATTTATTTACAACTTCCTTTATATGTATATTTACATTTGAGTTATCTAATTGCCTTTCTACATTAGAATGTACAACTATTTGATTTTCTAATTCACACTCTAAGTCTATACTATCGTCTTCCTATTCATCCTTAGACTGCAGAAAACTTTCAATTTGTTTATCATTGCCAAACACTTACCAATACTTCATATTATCTGGTACAACTGGGGTATGTTTCACTTCCACTGTATATTATCGATTAGGGTAAGGCATCTTATAGGAGTTGGCTGAAAAAGCAAGACTATTTGCAAGGATATTTTAATTTCTAGGAATTGCAGAAAGGTCATATTCCACAAAACTTTCTAGAAAATCAAGCATAATATTTCTCTATGCTCTCAATCTAGGGTTTTTGGCCGAATACTCTCCTTTAATTTGTTTTATGATTAAATCATCATCCCCCTGAATGGAGATTCTCTTGGCGCCCAATTTTTTCAACAATTGCAATCCTAATATAAGAGCTTCATACTCAACGGTCACTTCTGAAAGTATTGCTACTCTTAGTATGCATCTAGACGAGTATTCACAATCCTATTGGCTTGGTTCTTAGGATTCTCCCAATCCATTGAACGAGACATTTCCTACTGACAAGAGTATCACTGAGGTTATGTCTCTTGAGGAAACTCCTTGGAATGAGGCTCATCATTGTTCCTCGTTTCTCCCAAGCCTTAGAGAGATTTCATCGTGCTTAGCTACATTTGTTTCCCATACACTCACCCATCCACTTCAAATGACCATTTTGGTGCATGAAGTTTTGTTTGAGGGTAGCATGGGAAACATTACTACTGCAATGCCTATCAACATTTTTGTTAAACTCAGAATTTTCGAGAACATCCATGTCGAGGTTTCTTGTTCTCCAGATGAGATCAAGATTCACACTGCCTTTTTTAATGAATTTCGCGATGTATTTTCATGGTAATATGAAGGGATGCCTGACATATGTCCGAGCATAGTTGTGCATGAAATTCCTACTTACCCAAATGTGAAGCCTATTCACCAACGACTTTGTTCAGTGCACCCTAGAAAGGTAGCCACTATAAAGGGAGAGGTTGAAAAACTTCTAAAGTCTGGTTTCATTTATCCCATTCCATTGACAAATTGGGTTTCGAACATTGTCCATGTGACTAAAAAATAAGGGACTATTCGTGTTTGTGTTGATTACCATGATATTAATCAAGCATGTCTGAAAGACAATTATCCAACTCCTTTTATAGACCAAATCATTGATGAATGTGCCGGGAGTGGGATTTTTTCTTTTATGGACAGTTTTTCTGGTTACAACCAGATTAACATTCTTCCCGCCAATCAACATAAAACTACTTTTACCTGTCCATGGGGAACCTCTGCTTACAAGAAACTTCTTTTTGGTTTGAAAAATGTTGGCACTACTTTCCAACGAGTGATGTCTTATGATTTTCATGACATCAAACACATTGTTCAACCATATCTTGACAACTTACCAACCCATTCTGCTAAGCATCATGATCATCCTAACCACCTTCAAGCGATTTTTCTTTGTTGTAGACACTACAATATTCATTTAAATCCGCATAAGTGTGTCTTATGCGTTCAATCTAGTCATCTCCTAGGTTTTGTGGTATCTAAGGAAGGCATTAGGATTGACCCCATAAAAGTTGAGGCCATTGTAAATTTACCCCCTCCTTCATCTTTACATCAGTTGCAGAGTTTGCGAGGGAAAGCTAATTTCCTTCGTCATTTTGTACCCAATTATGCTGAACTTGCCAAGGGATTTACTCGTTTACTGAAAAAGGGGATCCCATTTATTTGGGATGAAATCTCTCAAAAATATTTCGATGCATTAAAGAACACCCTCTTTGGTGCTCCTTTGCTGCATCCCCCCAACTATCACCATGATTACTTCTTGTAATTGGCCGCAGTCGATAATATTATTTCCATGGTACCAGTGCAAGATGATGGAAATGAACGCGCTATTTAGCCAAAATCTTATTGATACCAAAACTCGATATGCCCATGTCGAGAAATTTTCTTTAGTAGCTGTTCACAATATTCAACGCTTTTGACACGATATTCTCTTGTGAAAAACTACTGTGATTTGTGATTGCAACCCATGACCTACATCCTGACTCGTCAGTTGTTGGGGGGGGATATTATGAGTGGATTATTATTCTTTAGGAGTTTGATTTGGATTTTTCTACAACCAAATAAAAGAAACCACTGGTTTTCACTGATTTTTTTTGTGACCTTCCCTCCGCAACACCATCTATGGCTTTTTATAAGCTCTATCCTGACGAGACTATCTTTCTTATCAACACTCTTAACCCATGGTACAGGGATATTATTGCCTATATTCAAACCCAAACTTTTTGATCAAAGTTGTCCAATTCTGAACATCGTCACATTTGACATCAGTCCCAACCATATCGAATCATTGGCAATACTTTGTATCATGTTGGTGTCGATTCTATCCTTCATAGATGTTTGAAACTCGAAGAAGCTGAGAGAGTCTTATATGAATGTCATCCTAGGGCTTGTGGTGGTCACATGTTAGTCTATGCTATTGCTTAGAAAATCCTTCGTGCCAGTTATTTATGGCCTTTGATCTTTAAATATTGCATTTTAGCATTGCAAAAATGTCACACCTTCCAGATTTACAACCGTAAACAATGCATTGAGGCGATGACCATACATGATGTTGACGGTAAAACTACTGCTCAATTTATTTTCAACCATCTCATAGCTCGATTTTGTGTCCCTCAATCCATCATTACTAATCATGGATCTAATTTCTGAAATTAAATGATGGAAAATCTCACTGCTCGATTGGGTTTGCGTCACGAAAAATCAACTCCTTATTATCCACAGGCTAATGGCTAGGTTGAGGCAGTCAACAAAGTCTTGGTTACTATGCTTCAACGCACCATTAGGATGCATAAATCAAATTGGAATCTTATGTTATTTTCATCTCTTTGGGCTTACCGAACCGCAACTAAGACCGCCACTGGATTCACACCCTTTTAGTTGGTGTATGGTCTAGAGGCAACTCTTCCAATTGAGTATGAAATTCCTTCACTGAAACTAGCTATCAATTACTCCTCGATACCTCACTTGAGGAGGAAAATTTACTTTACCTCAAAAGGCTCGATGAAACTCACCATTTTGCAGTGTTAGTAATTGAACCTAGAAGAAACGAGTTAAGGCTCAATACGATAGAACTGTTTCTCTCCACATTTTTGCTAAGGGTGACTTGGTCTTGCTTTATGATTAAGCCAATGATAAATTGGGAGTTGGAGAATTCAAAGAAATGTGGCATGGGCCTTACATTGTCAAACACGTTTTACAAAAAGGTGCCTATGAGTTAGTAGACTATGAAGGAAATTCTTTGGTAAGACCTGAAATGGGCTTTACCTAAAGAAGTATTATGCATGATTTTCCATGTAAATACTTGTGTACTTTAGTGTGTTTTCATTAGTGTGTAGTGTGGTTTTGGTGTGTTAGTTTTATTTTGCAAATGTTTTTGTCTGCTTACCTCGTGCTTTACTTGGTTTGCAGATGTCATCCAACTGTTACGTTGATTTTGCTGAGTACACAAAATCTGTCTTCTGCTGCATGGGAAATCTAAGAACCTAATGATGAGTTAGTGAATTTACAAGGTATATGTTTAGGTCGTAAAACTAATAATATTGCTGAATATAGAGCGATCATCGAGCTTTTTTCAGAAGCTATTTCTCTTGGAATTAGAGAGTTAATCGTAAAACTTGATTCATAGCTCATTGTACTACAACTTAATGGACAATATTTAGTTACAAAACCTCAAATTTTGAGAATTTATTTGCGAGTTCATCTATTGGAATGAAAATTTGATTTTATTACTTAACATCACATTCCAAGGGGCATGAACACATTAATACATGCATTGGATAAATGTGTGTTAGATAGACATTTGCGAAACTTGTAAATCATAAAGCATCACATATCAGACATGGTAAATAGAAAAACACACACACACACACACACACACACACACACACACACACACACACACATATATATATATAGTGTTTGCAAAAGAGTTTGCTACATCAAAATGACAAAATCTGTGTTTTGAGACACTTGTATTTATAAGCCTAAAACAATGCAAAAAATAAACTAGAGTTGGTTATTTGCCCACATGGTGCTCATGATAGCACAAAATAGCCCTGATGACTCAGCCCAACAACTGATGCAGTTTGGTAAAAACCCTTACAATGTGCCTCTAGTAGTATAATGGAACCTCATCGATCGAGGCATAATCTGAAATCCCCTTGGTTAAAACTTACAAGTTACACTCTACCTCGACGATAGGATCTACTCCCTCCTCATAAGGAGCCTCCTCAATCTGGCATGCAACTTGCCTGGCTATTAGAGAAACCCCTATAGGTATCTTTGGTCCCACATCTGCAAAACATCATAAGTCAAATCTTAGTACAAATAAAAAAATAATAATAAAAACTTCAAAAACTTAAAAAAATAGTTTTTACCTAAATCAGTCCACTGTGCCCCTGGAGGAAGTGGAAGATCTGGATCTCCTTGGAAATCTATGCTTGCATATTCCCAATCATCAACCATGATTAGCTGTTGACACAACCATCCAAAAAATGTTGAAGGGAATGCCATATGTTGTCCCCCTCCATGTCGAGGCATCAACTCTCCCCATTTCAATAATTGCTGATCTATGGGCACTGGTGGATCCACTTCCAAGAACTGAGAACAGAAAAATGGTACATGTTATAGGATGAATGTCACCAAAATAGATCCAAAACCAAATTTTTTCAGATTCCCTGACTTGCACTTGCTAAGTTGGCGCTTCATGCACACCAACAAACCCTCACTCCAATTGAAAACCATGGGATTCAGACACTCGATCGCATACTGGAAATAAGATTTTGTTGCCTCATGCAACTCTTGAGCCCCAACTACTTGGGCCATGGTATGCAGGATTGTTCATAGTGGGAGGTTGGTAATGGTCTTTATGTCACTTTTTCCACTTTGGGTCTTCTTGGTCCCTAGATAATGCCTCGCAATGAGCATATCCATGCTCTATCCTCCCATGCGTGATCCAGACAACTGCACCCATTGTCCCTTTCAAGACAACTCAATGATGAAATAAATGCCAGCAACCTCTATTTCGAGCTCTTGATCCCCGATCATGAATAGTTGGTGATCCACATCCCACAAATCGATCAGATGCTGCAATAACTCAGATTGTGATATAATCCTGGGAATCATGAAGAACTTGAGTAATCCACATGCTCATAGGGCATCAACACAATATTGATCCTACATAGGCTGATGGTATTCAACTTCATGTCCCCTTTCTTTCCATTCAGTCACCATTTTGGATTGATTATCCTTTGGAAAATCAATAAAACAACATTTCATGAGCTTCCATGGAGACCAAATCCAAGGTAAACTTCTTTACATGGAGGACTTCACTTAAAAAATTCTACCTTGGCGCCAACACGTCTGTTTATGAATTTCCTCGCACTGCCAACGCAAGGGCCTAATTGACCCCATGGTAGGTAGCACGAGTTCGATGGGTAAAACCTGTGTTGGTCACCCACGATGTAATTTTTTTGCAAGTCCTCCTTGCAGCCTACCTTATGGATGAAAATGCATGAAATAAGTACCAAACTAAAGAGGAGGTATAGATCTTTTACCTGCAACAAGAAGCTTAGCGAATGGTGTTTGAGATTGATCATGCTCCTTGTCTGAAAATCGAGGTAAAATGAAGTAAAAATGAGGTAAAAATGAAGTAAAAATGACTTACTTTTTTCCCTATTTATAAGTTTTAAATAATATTTTTACCAAATTAGGGCATATTTCACTGAATTTTTAATATTTTTCCTCGAAATTGGTAATGTGCGTTTCCTTGTGCAATGACAGGTCATATATTCTTGGTGACGATGATTTATCTTGACTGATTCAACGAGTTTTATTTTATCACTTTTTCAGACTTGTAAAAAATAAATGAAAAAGCGACCCCCTGGAGTTATCTTTAAGCTCTTTTTTGACTCTTGAAAATGAACAAATTGCTAAGCACTTGTCGTTTCGAACTTGTTAAAGTAAATGAAATGATGTCTACTCAGTATAAGTTTAACCTTTTTTGAGACTGAGATAGACTATTGTACAAAAAAGGAATACCTTAGTCGAACATGGCTAAAAGGTTCTCTTGGATATTGTTTTCTACCTTTTCGGGTTCAAGAGACAATTTACGAAAAGGGACCTTTGGATTTTTCTTTTTTCACTTCTTTTTCAAACTCTCTAAACATGAAAAAGATATCAATTTTCACCTTCGTCAGACTCGTAAAACATAAACGACGTAGGAATTTTCACCATGACGAGACTGAGTTTATCCTTCCTAGGGCTTGTAAAACTTACTATAATGGATTCATTCGAAGGATCAACTTATATGGCAAGCATATGCTATCCCCTTCAATCTTATGATAAAATATATATGGGGTACTTGCCAAAAATGGTGGGGGAAAAGGTGAAAGTGATCATCTCTTGCATTTTTAAAGGAAACATGTCACTCTTGAACATGACACTCATTTGTTGCTCGTGTTGGGTTTGGGATATCCTCACTTTATCACTTGCCTTCCTGGGTTTCGGAAATCTATTTTTCCTCTCATCTGATTATACCACTTCTTCATTATAACCTCTGCTCCTATGTTTAGTCAAATGTTGCCAAACCCTGATATAGTCGTGTCGCTGATATGTTCAAGAGAAAGAATATCTGCAATTCTTTACCGCTCATACATTGTTTGACTTTTTGCCACAGTCTTAGATCACACTTCTCTACTCTACTACATCATTTTGTTTTGTGTCTATGATGTGGGATTCATTATGGCCCTCCTTTGACGGATCACTTCCCGTTGAGTTTAGCTCATTATCCAAGAAGATGATCTAGAAACTCCCTTCCAGTACCTTAGAGCTTTCATGCCTCAATGGCAAGTTCTCCACATTCGACGATAGGTTTACACCATTAACCTTCGATTGGATGATTCCATGGGTGTTTGACTTCAACTTCATTATTTATAGTCATGGATTGTGTTGATTGTACCTTGAGAGCCATTTTCATTACAATTGATTTCTCTCGTACCTCTTAATGGTTTATATCATCGACCGGTAATCAGGTGGTTTTCTATCATGTTTGACTTCAACACATCTATTTTCATGTTAGAATTCGTAAATAGATCGGGTTGAGACAGAGCGCACAACCCTGGATTTTTCTGATAAAGTCCAAGTTGTGTGGAGTTATGAGTTATTCATGATTGTACACATGTTTCCTCTGGATGGATGGTTGTGACCATACCATGGGTATGTATTCATGATCCTTTCTATTTAGATGACTATGACCATACTGAGGATCTTTGCACATGATGCCTTCTATTCAGATGGTTGCATCCATACTGAGGATTCATGTATTATTAGATGTCTATTCATGTATCATTAGGCATGATCATCAAAGATGTAAGATAGGTTTATGTATATGTATATGTTTGATTTGTAGGTCTCTTGATGGTGTTGTTCTCGTCCTTGCATTGAATTGTAAAACATCTCAAACATCACTCCTTGTTCTAGCTTCATGCTTTAGGGGGTATATGTTACATAGTATTTTGTCATACCTCCTGTTCACTTCCTGTTCCATATCCTGAAGTGCAAAAACATTGACTACTGTGCAGCATATCCATCATGATATACAAACAAAAATATTCTTGAAGAATCAAAGGAAAATTGCCCTGAATTCATCCTGAAGAAGGTTAACTAAAAACCTAAGTTTTAGCATCGGCACGCTTTGCTCCACTGCCTACCTGTGCTAATGGTAGGTTTCATAGCTATACACTAGCATTGCCAACACATGTATTGATAGGAAAAACCACACTGAACCTCTTCTGGTAGGTTTTCCCAAACTGGAGGAGAAGCTTCACGCACTAGAACCTTCGAGAACATCGAGCTAGATATTTATTATTGTTGATATGGTCTAGCTCTCCCATTTGGACCTCTTGATCTTATCATCATGGGCTTGCCCTTGAGATGTGGACCTTCCTCCCTCTTTTTTGGATCCCTAACTCCCTATCCATTCCTATAAATTCACTCCCTTCCATCATGATTTGGTTGGTCATTTGTTGCATCCCTATGCTGAGATTATGCTTACTTGCTACCCATTCTAGCTTGGAGAAGGAGTGCTTGAAGATTCTTTTCTTAGAATTGGACATCCACCAAAACGAGGTCTCCAACATCAAGGCATAGGTTGTATGCTTCCCTTTTTAGCTTATTAATATATACATCTAATGTTCACTTTCCATAATTGTGTAAATGTTTATGGTTTTAGCTTAATACTCCTTGATCTATTAAGTAGTTTATGTTTGATGTATGCCATATATGCTCCTGTATCTTGCATAGCTCTTTGATCTTCCTTGCAAGTACTCAAACATGAAGAACAAGTAAGGAGCGAGGCTTAGAGCATAATATTCAAAGTCATATCCAAAGGATTGAGCGATTAGCATTAGGGCGAGGTAGCTTTCTCCTTCTCTCTGAATTTGTGAAACATAAGCTAGGAAAGTGTATGTTAGTTTGTTTAGTTTGTTGCTAGACCCACTAATTGGGCTAGAGGGATCGCCTCTGTCCATAGAGGGTATTTACCTTCACAACAATTCGACAATGTTATTAGTCGTATGACCTAAACAAATACCTTGCAAATTCAATAACTCACCATTAGGGCCATAGATTTCCCATGCAACGGAAAATAGATTTTGTGTACTACGAGAAGCAGCATTAGAAAAACTGACGTAACGGTTTGATGACATCTGCAAACCAAGTAGAGCACGAGGTAAGCAGCGGAAATGTTTGTAAAAGAAAACTAATGCACCAAAACCACATTGCACAAAAAAGAAAACAAAATATTGTACAAAAGTATTTACACGAAAATTTATGCATAATAATTCTTTAGGTAAAGCTCGTTTTAGGGCTCAGCCAAAGAATTTCTTGCATAATCTACTAACCCATAGGCACCTTTTTGTAAAACTTGTTTAACAATGTAAGGCCCATGCCACATTGGTTCGAATTTCCCAGCTCCCAATTTGTCATTGGTTTGATCATATAGCAAGACCAATACACCCTCAGAGAAAACGCAGGAAGAAACAGTTCTATCGCATTGAGCCTTAACTCGTTTATTTTTGGCTTCAATTACTAACGCTATGATACGATGAGTTTCATCGAGCCTTTCAAGGTAAAGTAAACATTCCTCTTCAGGTGAGGTATCAAGGAGTAATTCGACAACTAGATTCCATTAAGGAATTTCACACTTAATGGGAAGAGTTACCTCTAGACAATACACCAACTAAAATGGTGTGAATCTAGTGGCAGTCTTAGCTACAGTCTGGTAAGCCCAAAGAGCTGAAAATAGCATGATATGCCAATTTGATTTAAGCATCCCAATGGTGCATTGAACCATGATAACCAAGACTTTGTTGAGAGCCTCAACTTGGCCATTGTCATGTGGATAATAAGGAGTTGAGTTGTCATGATGCAAACCCAACAGAGCAGTGAGATCTACCATCATGTAATGTCAGAAATGAGATCCATGATCAGTAATGATGGCTTGAGGGACACCAAATCGAGCTATGACATGGTTTAAAAGAAATTGAGTGGCAATTTACCATCAACAACAAATGTGGGAATCACCTTGGCCCTTTTGGTGAAATAATCAGCGATGACGATGATATAACCATGCCCCTCGACCGAGTGAGGGTTACATGTCATGAAATCAATACCCCATTTAGAAAAGGGGCCGATGGTAACAACTGGGTGTAGGGGTGCGGGTGGGGCGCGCTGTTTATAGTTGTAAATGTGATAGGCGTGACATTTTTGGATTGCTAAAATGCAATCTTTAAAGATTGAAGGCCATAAATAGCCAACTTGAAGGATTTTTTGAGTAGTAGCATATCCTGATATATAACCACCACAATCCCCTGAGTGATAATCATTTAGGACTCTCTTAGCTTCATCAAGTGTCAAAAATATATGAAGGATAGAATCTACACCAACACGGTACAAAGTATCACCAATGATTCGATAGGGTTGGGATTGACGTCGAATGCGATGACATTCAGAATTAGACAACTATGATCGAAAAGTTTGGGTTTGGAGGTAAACAATAATATCCCCATACCATGGGTCAAGAGTGCTAATAAGCAAGAGACTTTCATTAGGAATGAGCTCATCAAAAGTCGTAGATGTGGTCACGGAGGGAAGGTCACAAATTAACTCAACGAAAACTAGTGATTTCTTTGATTTGGATGTAGCAAATTCAAAATGAAACTCTTGAAGGATAATAATCCACTTAGAATACCTGCCCCCCAACAACTGACGAGTTTGAATGTAGGTCACGGGGTTGCAGTCAGAAATCATAGTGGTTTTCTGCAAGAGAATATAGTGTCGAAAGCATTGAACACCATGAACAACTAGTAAAGATGGTTTCTTAACATGGGCATATCAAGTTTCAGTATTGATAAGATTTAGGCTTGAGTAGTAAATCACGTGTTTGTTTCCATCATCATCATCTTGCACTAGTACCATGGAAATAGTATTATCGACTACGGTCAAGTACAAGAAGTAATCACGGTGATAATTGGGGGGATGCAGTAAAGGAGCACTAATGAGGGTGTTCTTTAATGCATCAAAAGGTCATTGAGCGATTTCATCTCAAATGAATGGGATTACCTTTTTCGAAAAATGAGTAAATCCCTTAGCAAGTTCAACATAATTGGGCACAAGATATTGAAGGAAATTAGCTTTCCCTTGCAAGCTCTGCAACTAATGTAAAGATGATGGAGGTGGTAAATTCACAATGGCCTCAACTTCTAGGGGGTTAATCTAGATGTCTTCTCAGATACCAAAAAACCTATGAGACGACCAGATTAGACACAAAAGACACACTTATGCGGATTTAAGTGAATATTGTAGTGTCTACAGTGAAGAAAAATCACTTGAAGGTGGTCATGATGGTCATGACACTTAGAAAAATGTGCTGGTAAGTTGTCAAGATATTGTTGAACGATGTGTTTAATGTCATGGAAAGCATAAGACATCGCTCTTTGGAAGGTAGCGCTAACATGTTTCAGACTAAAAGGGAGTTTTTTGTAGGCAAAGCTTCCCCATGGACAAATAAAAGAAGTTTTATGTGGATCGATAGGAAGATGTTAATATGGTTATAGCTAGAAAATCCATCCGAAAATAAAAAATCTCACTCCTGACACATTCATCAATGATCTAGTCTATAAAAGGAGCTGGATAATTATCTTTTGGACATGCTCGATTAATATCACGGTAATCAACAGAAACATGAATAGTCCCTTGTTTTTTAGTCGCAGGGACAATGTTTGAAACCCAATATGTCAATGTAATGGGGTAAATGAAATCAGCCTTAAGAAGTTTTTCAACTTCTCCCTTTATAGTGGCTACCTCTTTAGGGTGCACTGGGCGAAGGCACTGATGAACATGCTTCACATTTGGATAATTAGGTATTTCATGGACAACTATACTCGAATCTATGCTAGGCATTTCTTCATATGACCAAGAAAATACATTGTGGAATTCCTTAAAGAGGGTAGTGTAAATCTTGATCTCATCTGGAGAACAAGAAACCCCGACATGGATGTGCTCGATAATTCCTAGTTTAACATAAATGTTGATAGGCATCATGGCAGTAATATTCCCCATGTTTCGCTCTGACAAAACTTCATGAACTAGAATAGGCGTTTGAAGTGGATGAGTCTGTGCATGGGAAACAAAGGTATCTAAACACGATGAAATCTCTCCAAGACTTGGGAGAAACGAGGAATGATGATGGGCATCATTACAGGGGTTTCTTCAAGTGACATAACCTCAATGATACTCTCGTCTGTTACACAAAAAATTGTCACCATGACTTTCTGTAATCAATATGAGTCTATCACCACTCATACATACCTCCTTTGCTCATACATACCTCCTTTGCAAGTCTTAAACCTCAGCTTTGCATATCAAGCTTTGAAAATGAGAGAAAGTCCTTAAAAATATCTAAAACTCTGGTTTCACACTTTCTCTTAGCATTACCTGCGGTACCGCACCCATTGGTCATGTTCCCTACACACCTGACCGCTCTGTATCTGCATTTATGGGTGTGAACCCCTGTAAAAGTTAAAAAGGTGCAAATTTATTCTTAAAAACTCACTTTGAGTCAATTCTGGAAGCTTCTAGAGGGAATCTTACACTGGCAAGTTCGCTCTTTGAGGGTGCATGCATCCCATTCCTTAAGGAGCTAACCCCTTGATGTGAGGAGCTTATCCCCTTGAAGGAGGACTCTATCCCTTCAATGGTGGACCTGTAACCTCCTTCCCTTGCACTATAAAATGAAGCTTTGGGCTGGTTACTTGGGAGGTTGAAAGATGAAGATTCTTGAGGGTAAATGCTGCTGTAAATTAGACTTCCTTTTTGAGCTTGTGAGAGGAGAGATCACATACCTTTCATTTCATTTGGGAAGTGAGTGAGGCTTGTCAAAGTAGAGGAGATTCCTGCCCGGACCCTGGGAAGAGCTTGTACATCATCAACGCACCAAGGTTGTAAAGTTCTTCTTTCTCAAAGTTAATACAATCAAGTTTATTTTTCTCAATAAGCTGTGTTTAATGGTTTATTTCATAGAATCCTTGATCACTATGATGAACATGATTTATTATATTAGCTATGCAGGTGTTCTTTGATGTGTGCTTGTTTGTGTTTGCAGGTTATTAAAAGGAAACTCTTTGAAGCTGTTGGAGCAAGGCTGCCACAAACTAGCGTTGGACTTAAGGTAGGGTCTATAAAACACCTCTTAGTTTTTATTAATGAATCAAAATATGTTTAGAGAAAAGTAGATTTTCTTGTCCTGCTTGTTGCTAGATATCAATCGATACTAGGGAGATCGGTCTTGTCCGCAAGAACGATTTATCCGCTTAACATCATCAGTGGGAAATGTCTCATTCAAGGGGTGTGAAGAATCCTAAGAACCAAGCCAAGGGGATTGTGAATACAAAACTAGATGCATACTAAGATTAGCATGAATTTTAGAAGTGACCTCTAAAGCCAAAACAACAACTTTACAGGCTTGTTCTTCTACGCTGAGCGACATGACATTGCCAAAAGAATCAACTTGATCGGGATGAGGAATGATCCAAGGATCGTGAGAAGTGGAGATCATGTTAACAGAAGCGGCATTTGGAGGTGGGAGGGAAAAAAGTTCCCATAAGAGAAAAGTATTCAAAAAGACCTGCCCCAAAACTCTCATAAGGGATGTCAGTATTTCCCACATATGGCACATTACCATTCGAGGAGCTAGAAGAGAAAAAGACCAACTCGTTAACGGTGACTATTTTATCCTCATGAGGGAAACGAAGCACAAAAAACAATTTAGAAACCAAAAAAAACATAGCATGGTTCCAACTTCGACCAAGTAGAAGGTTATAATTCAAATTTGCATCAACGACTTCTAATTCTAAGTTAACGATTTTCCCTTCCAACATTGTGGGCAAGTTTGTGAGAATAATGTATGGACGAGATCCTCTGCCATTAAAGGCTTCTAAGGTGTTAGGAGACTGGTTGAGAGGGGGAGAGCCAATGGCTTTCCAACATGAGACATACATGATGCAGATCGAAGCACCCTCATCAACCACAGTTCGATGAATCATCTTCGCATTGATAATGACTTGGCTTAAAAAGGAAAGTTGATGTGGAAGACGTGGAAAATGATTTTCAAGGTCAAAGGTAACCAAACTCAAATCAGTAGGATCAATTCCTCCTATAGTGGATAGTAATTATTTCTGCCGCAATGGAAAACTCTGGAGAACTTCCAAGGCAGACATCGCCGAAGGTGCTTGAACTAAATATTTAACAATATTGTAATGTTAGGCAGCTCGCGCATTCGGATTGTAAGATGATTTCCGAAGGACACCCTTAGGAGGTGGTTGGATAATAGAGTCATCACTAGGTCTCTCAATATGAAGAGGACTAGAACTTGGTGGAGTAGAAGTGGAAGGTGTATCGATAGCTCATTTCTCTACAACTTGTTTGGGAGGAGTCAGATATTCTTTTGACTGAGTGGCAACATAAATAGGTTATGTCCCACTCATATAAACTTGATAACTCGAAGATGTAGAAGATTGAATTTGTTTTACCAATTGGGTTTTTTGTGATGGAAAAGGTTATTTTAATACAACCGGTGTCCCTTGAGTTCCTTTTAATAAATGACTGACTTCAACATGACGGGGATAATCCTTGGCATAGTTACCTTCCTCACAAATGAGGAAAGGATATTTGGGCTTACGTTTAGACACTTCATTAGTAGATGATTTCAGAGGACCCTATTTCAGGTCATCGGATTTGGCTTTTCCTTTACCCTTCTTTTTACCTTTTCAGGCTTTGTTTGCTATGGTAGACTGAACGAGATTATCCTTTTAGGTTTTACCAGGATTTTGAGAGGGATTCAAAGGAGGATTGGATGCAGTAGTTGAAATGGATTTATGCTTTTAAGAAGCTTTACTGGAATTTTTAGTCACTGACCCAATAATAGCGTTGACAGGTGGTACCTCTACAAGTTTGGAAGATGCAGGGTTTGTAGACGGTCTTGGAGCATCATGCAAGATATCATATAACATGCTAGATTGGGAATATATCAAATCTAAATATTGGGCACAGACAATGGCTTGATCTTAAGTCACACAACCACCCATAGCTATGTCCTTGGAAATTTTATTAACGAATTATTTGGTAAACCATTTAGTTAACAACTCATCAGGTATATCAAACTTGATAAGGCGACATTGACATCTCCATTCATGGATATGATCTGAGATGTGGGTAGCAGTATTCTGTTTTAAGGATGTAAGAAGATGGGTACCAGTTTGATATCGAACTGGTAGTTGGAAGTGAGTAAGGAAGGCAATTTCCAAAGAGTTGAAGTCTTGATAGGCACCTCGAGGTAACTTGATGTACCATTTCGCGACAACACTTGTAAAGGTTCACTGGAAAAGACGTAGACGAATGGAGTCATCAACCCAAGAATTGGATCAAAACCATAAATGGTAAGTCATAATGTGGGCCTAGGGGTCTTCTCCAGAATTTCCTTCAAATTTAGGACAATTTCCAGGAATCTTAGTAAGAAACGGAGGCCAATACGACAAATGGAGTATTGGGTCATTTGTGAGCCTTGACACATCCGGTAGTTCCAACATTGGTAGAACTGGAATTTTCTGATTAAAAGGCATGGGAGGACTTTGATAAGGCAAAAAATATGGATTCCAACCTTGTTGATATGGGGTTTGCCCCAAAAGTGGCGGATTTTGACCATAAGGAGCTTGATATTGCCCCCACTGAGAGGTATTCTGACCATACAAAGGTGGATTATTCCCCCACAAAGGTGGGTTTTAACCAGGGTAAGGTTAATACTGACCTGTCATAGGCCATTGTGAACCATAAGGTGGATAAAAAACTTGCAAAGAGTATGGAGTATAAGGTTTTTGTTGCAACGGTTGACCTTCGTGATAAAATTGCTGACCTTGCTGCTGCAGGGGTTGACCTTGTTGCTATAAGGATTGGCCTTGTTGGTACAAGGGTTGGTTTTTCTGCTGTAAGGGTTGATCCTTCTGCTGTAATGGCTATTGATAAAGCCCCTATGGAATTTTATGGGTTCTAGGTTGGTACTGATAAGTTCCAGTTTGAAATTGATCAGATGTCCCAAATGAGGGATTTAAACCAGGCTGCATTTGGGGTCCTGCCTATTGAGTAAAAGGTGGATTTTGAGGCTATTGCGAGCCATACAGAGGGTATGGTTGTTGGTAGGGTATCTAGGTCGAAAGAGGTCATTGATACAGGATTTGACCTGATCTACATAAAATAGATGATCCACAGGGATAAGGTACACTGCCAACATTTTGACTGACTCTAGTAGCATGAGTTTGAGATCCACTCACATAAGTTCCACCCGAAATAGGAGGTACATATGGAGGAGGTGGTTGTTTCCCCCCATGCAGTGGGATAGGTGGTGACACATATTGTCCACTTAATGGAGGACTCGAGGAACCTATAGGGACATTAAATATCCCAATTGTAACTGTCGATTGTACAAGAACTGAAGAAACCACAGTTTGTATAGGAATTTGAGAGGCCACACTTGAAACAAACAAACCAGAAGTAGGCATGGTGCCCAAAGACCAAACAGGATTGTGATAAAGTGAAGATGTAGTTGGAGTACCTGAAACCAATTGAGCCAAATAGGTTTAACTAGGTGGAAACAAAGGCTCACTGCTTTTAGGCGGTGGTGGGGGTGGTACACTTCCCACATACAGAAAGCCTTCATGTGGAAAGTTATATTCAAAATAATCGCCAACACTAGGAGTGTGAGTGGATGAGACTTATAGAGGAGGACATGAAGGAGAGGTTGGAAACTCACCTTCTAATGCCATGGGTGGAAATAGTTGGCGAGGGGTAATCTGCGATGATCATGGAGAAAGATCCAAAGGAAAACCATGATTATCATATAAACTATACAACTGTTGAGGAGATATGACCAATGGATCAAAAAGAAGATTCAAAGGGAATAATAAAAACCTTTGTGGAATCTCAGGAGTTTCTGGGTCAGATTCTTGAGATGATGAGTTTCGAGGCGGAGGATGAGAAGCAAGGGGTTGAATACTTGAGATAATTCCAAGTTCAAGACCTTGGGCTTCAAATGACCGTGAAAACTCAAGATGGAATCCTTGTGCTGACCCTTAAGTGTCAGATGATGAAGGGGATATGTAAGGTGAACCCGGTGGTTCAAACATAATGACCTTTTCTAAAAAACAATAGGGGTGGTTGATTTGAGCTTACAATTAAAATTTACTATTAATTAGGCATTGTGAGGCCAAGGATAATTTCAATGGTAAGTCATGTTATCGTGGGTAGTTAAATTTTAGAACTTAAAAACAAGAAATAAATAAAAAGATGTGTACTAGGCAAGAGGTTTTATCAAGTATCCATGAATCACTATATACATCTTAGCTGAAACTAAGGACTTAACATATGATGAATGATATCCCCAAATGCCGTGTTCGGTATATCATGTCTATGAGGCAGCTAACTCAGTTACCTCTGGTTAAAGGATAGAAATCTAGTGGGGTCTCCCAATATATACGTGATGGTATGAGGAGCACAAGTTTGTGTTAGCATTGTCTAATGCATAACCGTTATGTGAGAGCATTCCCATATAATTTCCATACTAGAGTGCCTCTTATATACCCAAGAGTACTAGAGAACCTTTGATGTACTTCCGTACTAGAATGGATTTGATCCCCAGGATACAATGCAGGCTGTTAACGACAGTTGCTAGGTTTATAGACGTCAGAACACATCTCTAGCCTAGACCTCTAAATCCTTGTGTTAAGTTCCAAATGATCCTTAGGTTAATTCAGTAAATTTTAATGTTGTTCATGAATTATGTTTCAATTTTGGGATCAAACGATGTCACCTGAATCCTAAAATGAAACTATATGAGAAAACAAAACTTTTCACTTTGATGAATGCTATGCTAGCAAGGGAAGAGAATTCAATCAATTAATGTATAAAACAAGTGAATGCATCAAAAAACATGCCTCCACTAACTTTTATTTCCAAATGCAATATGCAAAATAAAAAATAAACTTCACTTTCACTATCCAACATGCAATCTATCGAAAGAAAAAATGACTTTTACTTCACCAAGATGCACTTTATCTAAATGATGTATATGCTCTAATGCAGCTTCAACCAAAGAAAAAAATGAAATTTTTGATTGAAATGCTCCATATGGAAACGATGCACCAATCAAAGCAACACTAAATCAAATCCAAAAGAACTAAATGAAAATGTATTTCACTTTTCTCTTTTGAATAGATGCACTCTTTTCAGTTTGTAAACCAAGCAATGTAATCTATGCTTGATAAATAACCAAGATGAATTTAAAATGAAAGATGACCTAATAAAATTGTAAAGCAACTTTGCAAAAGACAAACTAAAACTAATGCAAACCAATGTCTTGAATGATTTCACCAGATAGAGAGATTTAACCAATCAGAAAATCACAAGCTCAGGGACATTTACAAGCAGAAAGTGACAATCAAAATGACTTATAAACCCTAAAATCAATCCAATTTCACTCAAACACTTGAAAAATAAAAAAGACAAGAATTTTCTAATCAAATGAGGTAATCAAACAAAACATCAATTAATCCAATCACACATGACAAAGAAAAAATCTCAGGGGCTCAGGCACATTGGACTTTGATAGAGAAACCCTATATTTTTTCCAATCTCTAAGATCAATGTGGTTTTTATGGCCAAACTGGCGCTGAACAAGGGATCAACATGATTGTTTGAAAATAAAACGCATTGGTCGAGGAATGAGGCAAAACATAAAAAAAATTTCCACAAACACTCTAGGCTTAGCACTCTAAGGTAGCAATTAGTGATTGTGCAGACGTATATAGACTCAAACTAACAGAGAACACGATGGCTGGTCAAATTGATCAAGAGATCAAACGAGAAAATAGGATGAAGAGGCTATAGCTTCCCTAGTGGAGTCACCATTTTGTTGTGAAGGTAATTACCCTTTGTAGACAAAGGCGATCCCTCTATCCCAATGAGTGGGTCTAGCAACAAACTGAACAAACTAACATACACTTTCCTAGTTTATGTTTAACAAATGCAAAGAGAAGGAGAAACCTACCTCACTCTGATGCTAATTGCTCAATAATTTTGGAGATGACTTTGATCCTTTCACTCCAAGCCTCACCTCTTACTTGTTCTTCACGTCCAAGTACCTGCAAGAAAGATCAAAGAGCTATGCAAGATAGAAGAGCATATATGGCATACATCAAACATAAACTACTTAATAGATCAAGGAGTATTAAGCTAAAAGCAAAAACATTTACACAATTATGGAAAGTAAACACCAGATGTATATATTAATAATCTAAAAAGGGCAAGCACACAACCTATGCCTTGATTTTGGAGACATCCTTTTAGTGGATGTCTAAGTCCAAGAAAAGGATCTTCAAGCACTCCTTCTCCAAGATAGAATGGGCAACATGTAACCATAATTGTAGCATAGGAATGCAACAATCAATGACCAACCATTTGGGGATGGAAGGGAGTTGATTTATAGGAAGGGAGAGGGAGTTAGGGATCCAAAAAAGAGGGAGGAAGGTCCACATCTCAAGGGGAAATCCCATGATGATAATATCAAGAGGTACAAATGGGAGATCTCAACCATATCAACAACAACCAATATCCAGCTCGCTATTCTCAAAGGTACTAGTGCATGAAGCTTCTCCTCCGGTTTGTGAAAATTGCCAGAAGAGGTTCAATGCAGGTTTTCATATCAAAAATCATGCTAGCAACACTAGGGCAGAACAATGCAACCTACCATCATCACAGGTAGGCAATGTAGCAAAATGCGCTAGCCCTAAAAATTAGGTTTTTAGTTAACCTTCTTCATAATTGACTTAGGGCGGTTTTCCTTTTATTCTTCAAGGAGGTTTTAGTTTGTATATCATGATGGATATGTTGTATAGTTGTCAATGTTTTAGCACTTTGGGATATGGATCAGGAAGTGAACACGAGGTGTGACAAAATACTGTGTAATAGTGAGGTGACAACTCTAAAATCTCTGCTGGAAACACATCCTGAAACAACTGTAAAACCTGTTATCTGCTCAAGACATCAACATCCTCAAATTCCTTAGCTTTGTCACTGGAAATATGCACTACAAATAACATGCACGCTTTTTTTCGAAAATGCTTGGCATACATATTTGTTACCATTCTAACTGATGTTTCCTTCTTCTTACCCTACAAGGCTCTTTATTCCCCATTGTCATTCCGTCACTCAATAGCCTTGTCATAACAACCTACCTTGGTCCTATGAAGATACAACTAGTCCATACCCAACAACATATTGTATGATCCCAATGGAAGTACATCCAAATGTGTTGAGGTATGCATACCATTTGACTCAAATGCACAAGCTCTTACCAAGTGATGAACTCTCTTCTTTGTACATATAACCAACTGCACTAACCAAGATTCTACATGCACTTATTTATTTAAACCACACTTATCCACTAGGTCAGGATTAACATAACTATAATTAGATCTAATTTCAATCAAAATAGAAAAAACTTGATCAAAAAGCTTACCGTCCATCTCGATAATAAACACCTGGTGATCTACTTGCTTATTACCTAATGATGCATAAATCTGAGGAACACTCTATCCAACATCCCCCACTATTTTCACTTCCCGTGCATTGTAAATTTGCGGTCTACAACCCTAAGGCTATGGAAAATCTTTCCATCGATGATCCTTGCCACAAGTCCAACCATGTAAAGGCTTCTAGCTTGCACCCTTGTTCTTCTCCTTAGACTGAAATTACTGTCCTCTATCAGATGCATTGAACTTCTTATGCGGTGTTGCATTCTCTTTGTTACTTGTATCCCGAGGCCTTGTTTGCTTCTTATGACATTTCCTTTATTCTATGAATTACCTCTCCAATCCTGCTTAGTCTCAGATCCGTGCTTTGATTTGCTTATAACAATGATTTAGCTTCTGGATGGCTTCCTACAATGATATGGGCACATCAAACTCAATCCTATCTTTGAATGATACCGACAACCCACTGATGAATCTATGCATTTTTTCTTTCTCCTCCTTCAGGTAAGGTACATACCTCAATAAATCCAAAAACGTGTTAGTGTAATCCTCACCGGTCATGGATCCAATCTTCAAATCATATAATTCCTTTGCTTTGTTGTCATAGTAACTTTTCGATACATACTTCTTCCTAAATAGTCTCTCAAACTCACTCCAAGTCAAATCCTCTTCAAGAATACCTCTGACATTCTTTACATCTTCCCACCAGATATTTGATTTACCTTTAAGACTGAATGTAGTTATTTTGGATTTCATGTTCACTGAGTAATCATGCGATTGGAAGAACTTATTCATTCCAAGCAACCATGCTTCGACATCATGTGACTTCTTCATTTCCCCATCAAATGTAGGTGGTTTTTCTTTCTTGAACTCATCTGACAAGTATCCCATGTCACTCCTCCTATAAGGATGATATCAACAATGACCATGATACTTGTTTCAACCATAACTAGATTAAATCCCATGCCCACTGTCTCGCCTATCTAGTGTATCTAAGAATCTACCATCCCTGATCATGTCATCTCTATTCGACCTATGCCCACCATGTGACTTGATACCATATGCCCCATTAGTCCTATTCTCCTACCCATGGCTGATCTGAAGTGGTCCCTGTCTCTGCCAGTTCAACAAAATTTGAAGGATAACTGCATTAACTACTGCTTATTTCTCCTATGCTTGAATGATCCTATCATTATTTCCTTTGCAACTCCTTATTTTTGACTTCAAACTTCTCAATATGTCTGTTATGTCAGAAGAGTGCCCAACACCATGTTGCTCATTTGATCCATACAAAGAGTATCATGAACTATAGTCTACCATTCTACTAGTCATATTTGATCTTCTCTTCCAGCAAGGTAAAGCATGTCAGCTAAACCAAATCAGAAACAAACCAACGTACCTTTGTGTAGTTCAGGGAGGATATCTTGTCTACAAGATCAACTAGATTAACATAATACATATATAAACATAATCATATCTAAATTTAATCACCATGTCAATCATTATCCAGTCATCAATGCATGACCATACGAATCACATACTATGACCTCATGCATGAAAAATATCACCATGCCAATGCATTCATAACAACATATAAACAATGACATGCATGACCAATGCACAACTGACATGCACTCATGACGACCACATCCAACAACAACACCATCAAATTTTCACATGGTGACACCACTCCAACTATGACCAATGTCTTGCATATGAAACAAGAACATAAACCACAATCATAAGGAACACATATGTAATCGACATGTATGCACAAACAACACATTTCCCATCTAGTCTAAGGGGTGAACCATGTGTTGATACCACTCAGTAACAACCTCCTCCCACATTTACCTAAGTTAATCATTCCACTAGGGTAAATATGTTATGAGAGGCTACTATGAAGTGATCCAACTCCCCATATATAGTTAAGGAAGGGGAACCAGAAAAACACAACCAATATGACCCTCCACACATGCTACAGAACCTTCAGGAGCCACCCAACCCTTCCAGGTGGCCAACCCCTTAGACAACTTGACATTTGATTGATTTGGACCCTTAGCCACTCCCATGACAAGCCATTCATGTGACTAAGGCCTTCTAGTCACTCCCACAAAAAGGCATGCCAGCGATTGTGGACTTTTTCATCCAGTCCTGAGCTAGTGACCCTGAATTTTGTGCCACTTTTTTAGGTCTAGGACTCAGGCCACCACCTAGATCTTCATGAAACTTTCAGAAATAATAAATAAAAATGGAATAAGGATACTAATGCAATCATTGGTACAAGTACTTGATTTGACATCTACTAGCCATGACATGAATTTCATAAAAAATGTCACAAATATGTAATCTACAGGTCATAATGTAAAAAATATTGTAGATTCACAAGCTCATGCAATTTACTAAAGCACACGACAAGAATCTACTTCTACTTTCAATTAGTGGAAGCTAATAGATTGATGAGAATAATAAGAACAAGAAGAAGATAAATCAATGGCACATAAAACAAGTTGTATTTGGGGAAAGCCACTGCTCAAAACCCCGTTATATATATTTTATATATTAGAAATATGAGTGAAGATAGAGAGATTTTTGTCACTAGAACAATTATGCACAAGTATGCTCAACTCTCTCAGCTCACAAGCAAGCTCTTGACCAACACTTAGCTAATTTTGTAGCTCTCCAAGCCCCTAATCTCTTTGCGTAATTCCTAAGATCAATAACCCATATTTAAAGGGAATTCGTGCTTCCAAAACCCCACAATCCAAAAATAGGTTATTTTGTGATTGCATGCATGATATTTGCAACTCAGTAAATCATGCAACTAATAGTACACTGTCCATGCACTCTAGTCTCAATTGGGTCTTTCTCAGAATCGACATGCATGAGTTTTTGATGAAGGAATATTCAGTTAAATAGAGTACACTTCTAGATGCACTAATGCACCAACTAAATGTTAAATCTCATTAGTTCCACAAATAGTTTGGAACTAATTTAACTGAACATAACTCAATAAAATGAGTTATCTAATTACAACTTGCAATTAAACTCATCCTAGACCCCTAAAACTTAGTGAGCACATATACATGACTTCCAACTCGAAATTCCTAAGTTAACTAAGTTAATTAAACTTAATTAACTATTTACAAGTTCTTATGAGAATAGAATTCGATTTTAATTCTCAGTTTAATTCAAGGACAAATTAAAATGGAATGTCTTGTTGCCATTTCTCAACACTCCCTCTCAACAAGAAAGGGATTATCAACTACCCCAATCTTGTCTCTGTGAAGTTCAAATCTACATCTTGACAATGCCTTTGTCAAAATGTCAAAATCTTTCTCCTCCGTGGGAATGTACTCTAACAAAATAATCCACCTCAATACATAATCTCTGAGATGATGATATCGGATATTAATATGCTTGGACCGATCATGAAAACTCGATTTTCAGAGAGTTTGATATAAATGATTATCAAAATAAATCATAGTTGGATCCATCTATTGAACAAACAAACCAACCAGGATCTTCCTCATCTAGATGGCCTCACATGCTACCTGACTCACAACCATGTACTATGCCTTTGCCGAATTGAGGGCAACTGATCTCTATTTCTTGCTGTACAAAGAAACCACCTCTGACCCAATATTAAGGATCCCTCCTAGTGTGCTCTTTCGATCAGATGCACTCCTTTCCCAATCTACATCGGTGAAGCCTTGAATATTCACTCCCTCTATCTGTCTTTACCATAATCCATACTGAGAAGTTCCCTTGAGGTATCTCAACACATGCTTTGCGCCTTCCAATACAACTTGGTAGGTCTACCCAACACTTGACTAAGTTGGTTAACTGCATAACACATATCCGATCGTGTGTTCACCAAGCACATGAGTGAACCCACAAGCTGCCTGTAAACAATAGCTTCCAATACTTTGCCTTGAAGTAGCATACTCCTTCCTCCAGTCACCTACTAGAGGAGTCTCCATGGGTTTGCTTCTTTCCATGCAGAATCTCCTGAGTATCTCGTTGGCATACTTGCCTTGAGACACAAACAACTCCTCATCTACCTGCCATACCTCTATGCCAAGAAAGTAATGCATGAGCCCCATGTCCTTCATCTCAATCTCTCTCGCAAGGTCCTCCTTGCAAGACTTGATCTGTTGATCTTCACCTGTCAGTATGAGATCATCAACATAAAGTACAATGATAAAAAATGTACCTTCCACCACTATGTGGTATAGGTTCACATCTGCTTCACTCTTCGTGAAGCCCAACCTAGTGAAGTAGCTATCTATCATGGTGTACCAAGCACAAGGTGCTTGCTTTAGCCCATACACCACTCTCTTTATATCAAGGTAAAGCAAGCTAAAGATCTCACCACCGAATTGTCCTCTGGTCTTGGGACTGCATCCCAAACACTATTACAAAATATGGAGTCATACTCCTCCACCATGGCATCAACCCAAACCGATTGTTGCACTGCTTCCTTAAAGGAATATGGCTCTATCACAACACATTCGCCCATAAGAGCCATGTATCCAGTGTACCTCTCAGGTGATCTCCTTTGCCTGCGCTGAGAAGTGGGTGCTCCCACATTCTCCTGTGCATCATCCAACAATCTGTCAGCCTCTCTGATATGCTTTCTTCCCTGTCTGGAAGACACTCCCTGAGTGGATGTCTCCACTCCCAAATCTAAAAGATCCTCATTCACATGTAGCTGAGGCTTCATCTCAAGGGAAACTCGCATGACCTTCTCCTCATTGAATTTGACATCGCTATGAACCATTGTCATCCTGCTAGTCGGTAAGCACACTTGATAGTTGTGAGGTGTATCAGTGTACCCCCAAAATATCCCCAAATATGTTGTTGACTCAAGCTTCTTCCATTCATCTTTGGTCACATGGAAATACACCGATGACCCAAAAATCTTGAAGTGACCAACATGGCCTCTTACTAGAATAAGCCTCCTCTGGTGTCTTCATATCAAGTATTCGATGTGGGCTATGGTTCTAAACATAAACTGATGTGTTGCATGCCTTAACCCACAAGTGTAGTGGTAGGCCTTGATCATGTAACATTGCCCTCGCTACCCCTACTATGATTCTATTCTTGCTCTCCGCCACCCCATTCTGTTGAGGGTTATGGGGTGCCTTCAACTCCTGTTTAATCCCTTCCGTTGCACAAAAGTTCTTAAACTCATTTGAGACATACTCACCACTGTTATAACTCCATAAAGCTTTAACCTTCTTGCTCGACTCTTTATCCACCAATGCTTTGAAATCACAAGACTTTGTGAAGGTTTGATCCTTTTTCTGCATAAAAAATATCCAACATTTTCGAGAAAAGTCATCAAAAAATATAACATAATACCTGTGTTTGGTCGTGGATGCTGTCAAGAATGGTCCACACACCTTTGAATGGACTCACTCTAGAATAGCCTCTGCTCGACCGTCTCTATTGTGAAAGGAAGCCTTGGTGTATTTTCCCAAAGTAGACCCCTTGCATGCATCAACTTGCTCAAGCGTACCTTTGGGAAGACAGATAGAGATCGGCTACAATATCTTCAAAGCCCAATGATGCAAGTGGCCCAATTGTGTGTGCCACAACTCGCCAATATCTCGGCTCTGCACCCTTTCTACTTTTGTGCTCAAAGTAACACACTCCTCTACCTCTAACTATAGAGATTCTTCACCAGAATTCCCATCTTCTTTACTTGACCCGTGGCTATGTGTCAAAGGAACGCATTTCCTTTCAAGAAGATCACATCATAGCCTCTATACTTAAGCATGTAAACAGATACCAAGTTCTTCGTTAGCTTGGGAACATACATAACATTATTCAAGGTGAGTGAGCCCCATGCTCCCTCTGAAAAGTAATCGTGCCCAATCTAGTAACACTATAATTCCCGTCGTCACCCATCTCGATATGAATACGGATATCTTTCTCCTCTAGGTCATTAAATAATTCTTTGTCTCCAGTTTGTTGGGAAAAATACTTAAAGGGGAGGTGAATCAATATTTAAACTTTCACAAAAATAAATTTTCTTTTTCGAACTGTGTAGGCTATTTTACAGAAACCAAACAACGTATGTCCGCGACTATAATGAATGGAACTAGTGTATATAAAATAAAATTGTAAAACAACTAATTCATTGTCTATTGAACTTTAATAAGAGTGTGATGCATTTACTAAGTAATAAACAAATGCAGTAAAAACATAATAAATCAACACATATAAGCAGCACAAATGAACACCAGGATTTTTCAAGTGGAAACCCAATGTGGGAAAAAACCACCATTGTTGTCATCTTAGTCTTCAATATTCTTATTATAAAAAGTGTTTACAAGTTTTGTATTGGTGCAAACTTTTTCTAGTATGCAGGAATCTACTTGTTGAAGGCTACAACCTTCACTCGTTTTCTAGCTTCTACCGGAAGGGAGATCCAACCCCCTAGATCTTGTACTGGCTGATATGTTTACCAGTACGTAGGCATCGACCTATAGAAGGATACCACCTTCACTCTTTCTCCAGGGACCACGTTTCATAAATTTTCAAATTGGATACTCTTGGTGCACATCAACACAATATGTAGGCCATGTTTCATCAAATTTTCATTCTGGACCCATTAGTAACATTGAAGCTCAAAATCAATCACCAAAATTGTAATATAAGTTACCATCAAATACAACAACATCAACACAATCAATCAATCTAAATAGATAGATCACTGTCATTGGAACACAAAGCTAAACCTAGAACACTGCATCAACAACTAGAACCAAATGGAACCTCAAAAATCATATGTTAGAATGTATACGCTATTTCAATGAGGTCAACCTGCGTATACCTCTAAAGATACTGATCATAAAATTGAACCAAAAACTGTACTAACTAAAGACATTATGAAGATCTACTATCATATTTCAGAGTTCTAATTACATAGCAACAAAGATCACCCTTCTTACTCAATCAATCAGTCAACCAAATTCAATCTCCTTATACAATAAGTTTTACTTTAGATCTAATGAAGACATCATTGACAAACAATAGTAAAACAACAACACCGATCAAATAGATCAGTCATTTCCAATCAACAAGCCCTTCCTCTGCATACACTACTTGGAAGTTCCTAATCCGCATGTCTATGTGCCTTCACCGAGGCGAACCAGCATATAGATCTGCAAATAATGGCTTATAACTTCGCAACTTTTCAAGACTTCAGATATGCCCATATCATAGCATATAAAGGATAAAGCATGCGTTAGTAATCAGATCTAGACTATCCATTATCAGATCATACAATGATAAGTCATTTTAGGTCTCATGTTCCCAATCCAACATTATATCCATGGGTGCACAATATGTTTCATATTTATATCATAATCATAGCCCTTACCACACAGAATATACTTCAGATAGAAGTATGCATGAAAAACCATTTCACTTGCACACCTAGCCCTTTGATCTTCTCCTCCTTATATATAGATCCCTTATCAATCCATGCACCAAAACCACACTTAGAATATATGGTATCCTTAGACTGGATCAAGTATCTGTTTTTCCACTCAATATTGTGGGCTAATACCATGGTATGGACCCTTGGTATTCTATAACCTTAATTTTCCATCCCATACATGCTTTTCCTTTTGTGGAACTGCATGCATACGCATACGCTCCTTTTATTCTGTGTACCTGCGTGTATACACTACTTCGACTAGGGAAAATAGTGTATACAGCTTAAACCATTCTCTTTCCTTAATTTCTTGACTTTGATGAGTAATCCTTTGTCCCATCATCCCGTTCTTTTGTACCATTACTCTGTTACCTCTGAATAGACTTGTTACAATGTGAGTTTCCCTTTATCAATTCTGAACTGACCTGTATGTGGGTTTACATCAAGGACAACACATGTACCATAATGCCAATAATCTCCCCCTTTGGATTTGATGGAAATCATATTGGTGTTGATCACTTCAAATTGTAGAACCTGTTAGATATATCAAGCAACACCAATATTATCAAGCAACACCAAGATACTCTCCCCCTTTTACATCAAGGGAAAAGGGTGGATCAAGATATTCTACCCCTTAGTACATGCAGATACTACAGAAATATTTTTCAAAAGAATAACCTGACTCTATAACTCAACTATGTGAGTATGACCTTCCATTCACTAATGACTCATACATACATGAATCACCCAACAAAATGGGGATACACCAAATGTTCATACATAATTTAATAGTGTAATTATTACATCATCCTTCCCATGCATAGGGGGGGTACAAATTACATCATGTGTCAAAAAGGACTCATTCATAATAGACTATGACAGAAAGAGACATATTATTACACCATAGGTCTTTACGTGACCTTTTTAGAAAATGACACTAATAACTGAGACCATAACTTAATTAAATAACCATGATGCCAACAATGCATAATATTTTGAAGGCTAATACTCCCCCTGAACCTGTGCTACCTGTGCATTTTCAAAAATTCATTTAGCAAGGCATGTTCATAAATAAAAATTAATGAGAAAATCATATCAACAAACTGTATCCATGAACATCAAACTAGACAGGCATGTCAGAAACTGATTTTGAATCTGACCCACTGTTTTTCTATCAGAAAAACACATACACTACTGCCAACACAGAAACTTGCATATATATGTGACTTTTCTTCATGAAATCCGCGTATTCCTCTGAATATGAATAAACTGGTTTTAACAATAGGATGAGGCAGAAACAACTCTCAGCTTTTGTCTGAGATATTCAAATGCTTCTCTAGGAAAAGGTTTGGTAAATATATCAGAAACCTGTTCTTTGGAGGAACATACTCCAATTTAACCTTTTGTTCAAGCACTTGTTCTCATAGAAAGTGGTACTTAATGGGTATGTGCTTGGTCTTGGAGTGTATGACCGGATTTTCCAAATACTAATAGCATTTGTATTATCACATAGGATGGAGATGGGTGGAGAACATGTGATTTGAATATCTTGTAATGTTTCCATCATCCAGAGTAGTTGTGTGCACCAAGATGCAACAACAACATATTCTTCTTCAACTGTAGATAAGGCAATCGAACTTTGTTTCTTGCTGAACTAGGATACTAATCGTGATCCCATATAAAATGCACCTCCACTAGTGCTTTTTTGGCCATCAATATTTCCAGCCCAATCCACATATGTATATACATGAAGAGTGAGATCTGTATCTTTAGGATACCATAGACCAAAGTCTTGAGTTCCTTAGATATAGTTGAATATTCTTTTTACTGCCTAAAAATGTGATTCCTTCAGATTGGCTTGGAATCTTCCAACAATTCCTACTGCATGCATGCTATCTAGTCTGGTACCTGTTAGATAAAGTAGACTCCCAATCATAGATCTGTACTCTGGTTGATTCACTGTAGGAGATTCATCATTAGAACTGAGACTACATCCTGTTACCATTGGAGTACATACTGGTTTGGAATCTTCCATTCCGTACTTCTTCAAAATATTCTTGAGATATTTAGTTTGTGAAAGAAAGACACCATCTTTTATTTGTTGCACTTGTAGACCAAGAAAATAGGTTAGTTCTCCAAGTAAAGACATTTCAAATTCTTGCTACATAACAGAAGCAAAGTTTGACTCATAGATTCTTCATTACCGCCAACGATGATATCATCAACATAAAAAACAATAATTAGCAGTTTATCATTCTCAATTTTTGTATACAAGTTGCTGTCTGCAGATCCTTTTGTGAAGCTTTGTTGTTGAAGATATTTGTCAAGACGATAATACCATGCCCTCAGAGCTTGTTTCAATCTATATAAATCCTTTTTGTGTTTTTATACAAGATTTGCATCATTTCCCAGAATGAATCCTTCTGGTTGTTCAACATATACTTCTTCTTCTAAATCTCCATTAAGGAATGCAGATTTTACATCCACTTGATAAACTTTAAATTTTCGAAAACTTGAAAGAGAAAGAAACATCATTATGGCTTCAAGTCTAGCAACATGGGCAAAAGTTTCTTCAAAGCCTATACCTTCTTGTTGATCATACCCTTTACAAACAAGCCTTGCTTTATTCCTAATAACCCCTCCATTTTCATTCAACTTATTCTTGAATATCCATTTTTTTCCTATAATATTTTTATCATGAGGTCTTTGAACTAATTCCCAAGTATCATTCTTTTCAATTTGGTCAAGTTCTTCATCCACGACCTTAACCCAACATTCATCTTTGCTAGCTTCATTCAAATTTTGTGGTTCTATTGAGGATAATAAGGCTAGATAACTAGAATATCCTACAAGAGTTCTTCTTGTTTGTACTCTAGATCCTTTTTCTCCTAGAATTTGAGATTCTGGATGATTCTTTTGAACATACCTGGATGGAGCCTTTTCCCTATCAAATGTATCTTCTTCTGATGCTTCATTGGTTTCTTCCTCTATATAATTTTGATTTGATACCGAAAAGCATTCACCATCTTCATTATTATCATCTTCCTTTGCTGATGTCTCCTATTTTGGATTTCTGCATGCTTCATCGATTACAACATCAATGCATTCAACAATTTTTTGAAGTCTCTTATTATAACATTTGTATCCTTTACTTCTAGATGAATAACCAAGAAATATTCCTTCATCTGCTCTAGGTTCAAACTTACCAAGTTTTTCATTAGTCTTTTTGATGAAACATTTGCTTCCAAAAACTCTGAAGTGTTTTACAGTTGGAGGCTTACCATAACAAAGTTCGTATGGAGTTTGATCACTATTTACACGTACATGAGCTTTGTCGAGAATATTTACTACAGTATGTGCAGCTTGACCCCAGAAGGTGTCAGGAGTTCCAGACTCATCAAGCATAGCTCAAGCCATTTGTTAAACTTTTCTATTCATTCTTTCCACCACGCCATTTTGTTGAGGAGTTTTGGCAACAAAAAAATGTCTCTTTATTCCATGTTGTTCACAAAATTCAACTGATATGAATTCTCCTCCCCAATTAGATATGAGACATTTGATTCTTAGATCTAATTCATTTTCAACTAAAGCTTTGAAGAATTTAAACTTTTCAAATGCTTCATCTTTATGTTTTAGTAAACCAATCTAGCACATTCAAGAAAAATCATAAATGAATAAAATGTACTTCTCCATGAGGTGACTTTTTCCTTGTTGGTTCATACAAATCAGTATGAATGAGTTCAAGGGGCTTACTTGCTGATCCTTCTTTGGCATTGAATTGAAATATGGTTTTCTTACCCAATTAACATGGTTTATAAATGGTATTTTCTGGGATGATGATATCTGGAAGATCACAAACAACCTTAAGCCTGCATGATTTTCTTATGTGAGAAAAGCTTAGATGCCCCAATCTTCTGTGCCATAACCAATTCTCCTCTGTTTTTCTTAGATACAATTGTTCTTGTCCTACTTTTAATATATATAGATTTCTTGGAGTTCTTTTACCTTTGATTATGGTATTTCTTGTGTCAAGATCACGAACCACACGTTATTTTGATCAAAAGACAACTTCATTTCCTTGATCACACATTTGACTAACACTCAATAAGTTATGCTTCAAACCATCAACATACATAACATTTCCATCTTTAACCTTTTATTTTAGATAAACAAAACCTTTACCCTTAATGGCAGCTGGTGTGTCATTTCCAAAAGATACATTCTTTTCTTTTTCTAAAGATTTGTATGAAATGAGTTTATCTTTATCACCTGTCATGTGTTTTGAGCATCCACTATCAATGTACCATTGATTTTATTATCCTTCTAAAAACAGAGCTATGCCACATCTTTTTTACTGTAGTTCCTTCTTTTTCCATACCTTGGAGTTTGATGATGTTTGCTCCTTTTGATATGTTGGCCGAAATTTTCTCCTGCATTAAGATTCTTCATGACCAAAGTTATTGCAAAATGAACATTCAATTTCATCTTCAAGGGGACAAAAGTTATTATAAGATCTCTTCTTGATTCCGATTGTGCTCCTTTGTTTTCTTGCTTCTCCAGTCACGATTGTTTTGTAAGAAACACATTGAGCAACCTGATGACCAAAGTTATGGCATGAAAAACATTGTTCATTAGAAAAGAAGTTTTTGTGATCATAAAATATTTTGGTATTGTTCACCTTTTGGTTGGTGCTTCTATTGATGTTCACCCTTGGAGTAAAATGAGCATGATTTACTTGGGGAGTACCTTTAGGATTTTGCTGAGGATTGACACATTTTTGACTGGTTTTTTCTGCATCAAGATAGCTTCTGGTGATGGTTGAAGACTTTTATCATTGGGATGTTTCTCTAGTGTATCCAAGACCAGTATTTATAGGTGGAGAATGCTGAACTTTGATGATTTCATCTAAGGTTTTTGAGCTTTTAGCAAATCTAAGATTCAACGATTCTGTCTTCTGATGTTCTTTTCTTAGACTCACTACTTCACACGCTAATTTTTCTTTATGCTTTTCCCTTTCAGTGAGTTGATGTGTCAAAGTGTCTATGACCATATTATTTTCTTCCAAGTAGAGTTTCAGTTGAGTGATTTCTTCAAGAAAATCTTCTTCTTATAAGGCATCCATAAACTTATTATTTTCATAAATCATGAGTAGTTTTATATCTTGTTCAGATTCATCTTCATCACTATTAGACAAGCCATCACTATCTTCATGAGTATAGTAACTTCTTCTATTAACAAACAATTTCCTATTACTTTTTGCAAAATCCTTTCTTTTGTCATGATTATCTTTATGAGGACAATTAGTGGCTTAATGACCAACTCTACCGTAAGAAAAACATTTGAATGGAAGCTTACCTCTGAATCTTTCGGAACCCCTTTGAAGTTTCTTCACAAAGTTTACCTCATCTTCTTCTGATATATATCTCGATTCCTTGAGGTCTTCCTTTTCTTTTCCCTTAGCAGAGGCTTTGAAAGCGACTTCTCTGATTTTTGATGGACCTCCTTTCCTCATTTCAAAGGAAATTAAAATTCCATGAAGTTGAACAAAAATAATAGATTGTAGATCCTACTTCTCTTCAATGGAAGATACTTTTGACTCAAATTTAGAAGATAGAGATCTCAAAATTTTCTCTACTAAAGTAGCCTACTTTATTTCTTCACCTAGATTATTCATACAATTTACAATCTTACCTACTCGTAAAAAGTAACTAACAATACGTTAATCACTATGCATCTTGAGAGTTTCATATTGAATTATGAGAGTTTGGAGTTTAGCATGTTTTACCTAGGAGTCTCCTTCGTAGCTCTGAATTATTTTGTCCCATATTGCTTTGGCTGGGTTGAGTTACATGATTTTGACGAATTCTGATTCTAATAGACTTCCCAATAATGCATTGATGACTTTGGCATTGGTTTTGTATAATTTCTTTTTTGTTGGATCTGTGGGGACTGCTGCCAGATATTGGTATCCTCCTTCCACAAATGCTCAAACATCACCTCTAAGTGACTGAATATAGGCTCTAGTTCTTATCTTCCAATATGCTAGGTTAATTCTGTTGAAAATTGGTGGCCTCATAGATCCCATTCCTTCGTGATTGCTCATCTTGAGAGATATTCCTTCAAGCGATCAAACTTCTTTTGAAGGACCTGCTCTGATCCCAATTGTTGGGAAAAATACTAAGAGTGGGGTGAATCAATATTTAAACTTTCACAATAATAATCTTTCTTTTTCAAAATGTATTATTTTACATAAACCAATCAGTGTATGTCTGCGACTATAATGAATGGAACCAGTGTATAGATAATAAACTTGTAAAACAACTAATTCATTATTCATTGAACTTTAATCAGAGTGTGATGCATTTACTAAGAAGTAAACAAACGTAGTAAAAATAGAATAAATCAACACACATAAGTAGCACACATGAACACCAAGATTTTTCAGGTTGAAACCCAATGTGGGAAAAAACCATCGCTGTTGTCGTCTTAGTATTCAATATTCTTATTATAAAAAGTGTTTACAAGTTTTGTATTAGTGCAGGATCTTTCCTGTATGCAGGCATCTATTTGCTGAAGGCTACAACCTTCAATCATTTTCCAGCTTCTATTGGAAGGGATTTCCAACCCCCTAGCTCTTGTACTGGATGATATGTTTACCAGTGCATAGGTGTTGGCTTACAGAAGGCTACCACATTCACTCTTTCTCCAGGGACCACGTTTCATAAATTTTCAGATTGGATACTCCTAGTGCACATCAACACAATATGTAGGCCACGTTTCAACAAATTTTCATATTGGACCCATCAATAACATTAAAGCTCAAAATCGATCACCACAATTGTAATACAACAATCAAATACAACTGCATCAACACAATCAATCAATTTGAACATATATATCACTGTCACCAGAACACAAAGCTGAACCCATAACACTGCATCAAAAACAAGAACCAAATCGAACCTCAAAAATCATATGTCAGAATGTATACACTATTTCAATGAGGCCAACCTACGTATACCTCTAAAGATACTGATCATAAAAATTCTGAACCAAAAACTGTTCTAACCAAAGACAATCTGAAGATCTACTGTCATATTTCAGAGTTCTAATCAGATAGCAGAAAAGATCACCCTTCTTACTCAACCAATCAATCAACCAGATTCAATGTCCTTATATAATCATTTTTACTTCAGATCTAATGAAGACATCATTGACAAACAACAGTAAAACAACAACACTGATGAGATAGACCAGTCATTTTTGAACAACAAGCCCTTCCTCTGCATATGCTACTTGGAAGTGCTGAATCCACATGTATATGCGCTTTCACCAAGGAAAACCAGCATATAGACCTGCAAATAATGACTTATAACTTTGCAACTTCTCAAGACTTTAGATATACCCAGATCATAGCATATAAAGGATAAAGCATACGTTAGCAATCATATCTCCGTTATCCGATCATACAATGATAAGTCATTTAAGGTCTCATGATCTTGATCCAACATTGTATTCATGGGTGCACAAGATGTTTCAGATCTATTTCATAATCATAGCCCTTAATGCACAGAATATACTTTAGATAGAAGTATGCATGAAAAACCCTTTCACTTGCACACCTAGCCCTTTTATCTTCTCCTCATTATATACTAGAGCCATGCATGAAAGTCGCACTTAGGATCTATGGTATTCTTAGAATGAATCAAGTAACTATTATTTCGCTTAATATTGTGGGCTAATACCATGGTATGGACCCTTGGTATTCTATAAACTTAATTCTCCATCCCATACATTCTTTTCCTTTTGTGAAACTGTGTGCATACGTATATGCTCTTTTTATTTTGTGTACCCGCGTGTATACACTACTTGGACTAGGAAAAACAACGTATAAAACTTAAACCATTCTCTTTCCTTAATTTCTTGATTCTGATTAGTAATCCTTTATCCCATAATCCCATTCTACTGTATCATTATTCTGTTACCTCTGAATAGACCTGTTACAAAGTGAGTTTCCCTTTATCAATTTTGAATTGACCTGTATGTGGGTTACCATCAAGGACAACACAAATACCATAATGCCAACACAGTCATGTGGAATGAAGCTCCACTGCCTAAGTACCATACACTTCCCATAATTGATGACACCATGCATGCAATGAGGGAAAATTCAAATTCGAATTGAGAGGCCAAAGCCTCACTCGCTGCTGCTCCCAAAGACTTCTTCTTGGACTTCTTGAGTGGATAATTTGTAGCAAAATGGCCTAGCCCATGACAATGAAAGCACTTAAATTTCATCATGTCTTTCTTCTTACCTCCATGATAATAATCCAATTTGCAATGGGAAGCTTTCCATTTCCCCTTTTTCACCTTAATCTCTAAGGAAAAATTATTTTCATCATCATTCTTTAATGAAGAGCCATCCCTGGTGTTCCTCCTAATCTCCTCCTGCATCAAATCCGACCACAGTCGTTCCCAATCCGACAACTTCTCTTGACCATTGATAGAGTCCTAATAATTATGTCAACTTGTTGGGAGTCCTTGAAGATCAGGACTCACCACATCATTCTCAGAATTCGTGATTCCAACACTTCCAAGTTCATCACGACACCGAGTGAACTTGGTCAAATATTTTGGAATACTCTCGCCTTTCTCCATTTTGATTTTTCAAAGTTTGTCCTTCAGTGCCAGTTTCCTTTGGTCTCTACTATTCTGATATAAGTCCGTCAATGCTTTCCACATAGCATACAGAGTTTCCTTTCCATGGAGACTCGAGACAATGTGGTCTCGAACTCCGTTAAGGATTATTCGCCTCGCCTTTTCCACACACTTCTTCCATTCAGCTAAATTTTGTGCATCTGATGTTGTTAGCTTACGAATTTATTGACCAAAGAATTCCTTCAAGCCATTATCCTCCATCACAACCTCCATTATGTCCCTCCAGGCTATAAAATTTGAGCTGCCTTCCAAAGCATACTCGAGTCACAAACCATAGAACTCCATCTTTCGATCCTAAAGTATATATTGCAAATTTGAATTTCTCCTGTAACCAAAAACTCAAAACTTCGAAATCTCCTCTAGTATACTGTTCTCAACTGTGATACCATGTATAAAATCTTATAGATTCATAAGCTCATGCAATTTACTAAAGCATAGGACAAGAATCTACTTCTACTTTCAACCAGCGGAAGCTAACAGATTGATGAAAATAATAAGAACAAGAAGAATATAAATCAATGGCACATAACACAAGATGTATCTAGGGAAAGCCACTGCTAAAAAACTTGCCATTTGTATTGCATATATCAGAAATATGAGTGAAGATACAAATCTTGTTCTCACTGAAACAATTCCACATAAGTATTCTCAAATCTCTCAACTCACAAGCAAGATCTTGGTCAACACTTAGCCAATTCTGCAGCTCTCCAAGCCCCTAATCTCTTTGCACAATTCCTATGATGAATAATCAATATTTAAAGGGAATTCATGCTTCCAAAATTGCGCAATCCAAACATGGGTTCTTCTTTGATTGCATGCATGATATTTACAACTCAATAAATCATACAATTGATAGTACAATGTCCCTGCACTCTAGAATCGACATGCATGAGTTTTTGATGAGGGAATATTCAATTAACTAAAGTGATACTTGTGAATGCACTAGTGCACCAACTGACTATTAACTCTTTATTAGTTCCACAAATAGTTTGGAACTAATTTAACTGAACATAACTTAGTAAACTAAGCTATCTAATTACAACTCAAAATTAAACTCCTCCCAGACCCCTAAAACTTAGGGAGAACATATACATGACTTCCAAAAGACTTCCAATTAAAAATTCCTAAGTTAAATAAGTTAATTAAACTTAATTAAGTATTTACAAGTTGCTATGAAATTATAATTCGATTTTGGTTCTCAGTTTAATTCAAGGACAAATCAAATTGGAATTTCTTGTTGCCATTTCTCAACACATAATAACAAATCTAATCATAGGGATCTCATACTTCTTTGAGATTCGTAAAGAAGCATTGATGCCTTATCACAATAGCTACATTATCATCTATTAGGTCATATATTCATTTTTCATTTATTTGCTAATAAAAACATTATGAGATCCATACATGAAGACTGCCATAAAACATCCTCATAACCAACATGCATTCAACAAAAATAACAAAGATATGACAACCATAAAAACCACACATGAACAAGTATATTTACCCATAAAATACAAGAGGAAATGAGCACTTATTAACAAATGAAAAATGTAAATAGGTCTGGGACTTCCACGTACCATCCAACCATAGATTGATTGAACCAAGTCTTTCTTTCATCTATTCACCCTCATGCCATATTCCAAGCATGAATGTGGAATCTCATAAAACAAATCAATCAAAACCAAACTAGGGTTTCCAGAGGCCAAACCACCTCAACCCTCAACCAATGATTACACCTCATGGTTGTACATCACTAACCATCACCAGATTTGTCTCTACCTAAGTTGTCTAGGGCTCTAGAGCGTTTGTTCCAACTAGGGCTTCTAGGGCTAGTAAATTAACCCACAACTACTGTCGGGATTCCAGAGCGTTTGTCCAACCAGGGCTTTGAGGACTAGTAACTCAACCCACCAAGGGCTTCTAGAGAATTTTTCCAACCAAGGCTTCCAGGTCTAGTTACTCAACACAAGTTGTTACAATGCTTCCTGAGTGTTTGTCCAACCAAGCCTTCCAGGTCTAGTAACTCAACCCAAGCTGTTACAGTGCTTCCAGAGTGTTTGTCCAACCAAGGCTTCTAGGATCCAATAACTCAACCCACATCCAAATGAACATGAGCACCAACTAGAAAACAAAGATAAAACCCACAACACCATGGTTCTCTAGGAAATGGCAAGGCAAAGCAAATCCAC
This sequence comes from Pinus taeda, assembly GCA_000404065.3. Classification (NCBI taxonomy): domain Eukaryota; kingdom Viridiplantae; phylum Streptophyta; class Pinopsida; order Pinales; family Pinaceae; genus Pinus; species Pinus taeda. The sequence goes on along the minus strand of APFE031264729.1, from coordinate 87,490 downwards.
TGTCAATACAAGAAATCCTCCATGCCAATGACAAATCATGACCAAGAAACCACATGCATGTGCCATGCGTGCCAAAACTAGCAAGGAAATCATACATGCAACTCGATACCTGCAGGAAATACCTGCTGTAGTTGCTGATTCCAATGTCCTCTTATGCTTTCGTGCTTTTTCCTTTGCCTTCTTGCTCCAAATCCCAAGTATGCCACACTCCTCCAATAAAACTTTAAGTGTCCCAGAGCATGAGAGAGAAAGAATAGAGAGAGAGCTCCAAAATTGAACTGACAAAAGGTACCAGCTGATTCTCATAAGCCTTTTTATTAACGAGGCCTCTATTTTCTTCAATTTCCATTATTTTCCTTCATTTTACTCCTCACATGGAACCTATGACCTTTCACCTTCCTTTTCTCCAAATTTTCATTATTTTCATAAAGAAAATGCAATTAATGCCACTTTTCCTTTCTAAAGCATTTTTCATTGCCTTTTCCAATTTCCATAACCATTAATTAATCATAAGTGATCCCCATCACTATGTTTTTTCCCAACTTTCATCTTGGAGTATGTGTCCCATGACCATGGCTATTATTTTTTCCTCTACTAACTTTATTACACGGATTTTTGACCAAGGATGTTACACTTCAAAATTGTTTCTTCCCCTTGTTCATGTACACCATTTCTTGAATGGTAATTACACATATATTTATACATTGTGTTGGATTATGAATATATACAGTCTAGTTGGTGGACACTATCTTGATTTTATAGCCTCCGTAAATCATCCTCTTCTCTCCCTTGCATATTATCTCTAAAAATAAATTCATTGACAATATATGTATGTATGTGTATGTGAGTGAGAAAACTACAAATTTGTCAACTCTATATGTACAATTAAAAAATGAATTACTATTTATCATTTTGATGATGGTGTCTTCTTGTCGAGCACTCATGTAACATAATAATAATTAAAATCTCCTCAAAATTCAATGCTTGAAAAGTATTTATATGTATTTTTAAAAAGTTCTATTTTCGAAAATTGAATCTCTTGAAAATTCAAACCTTGAAAAGTAATGATATGTATTTAAGAAATAATTTATTTTCATTCTAACTTGAATAGATGGTTTTTTTGTCCCATTATTGAGGCTAGAGAAAAATGGGATTCACAATAAGTTAGGCCAAAATGCTATGAAAAGAGACATTAAATAATTAGATCACCTTTATGACAACTTGGTATATGCCAAAAATAAATGGAGAACAAATAGTAAAGGAACAAAGTACAATTAATTGAGCTATATCCACTCCACCTAAATAGTCACCATTTTCATAAACTCTTCATGCATCAAGTAATCAACCAAGAGATAAATCCCATTTGGGGTGTTGTACTCTTGGCTATCACGAGGGACAAATTAGTCATCACAAGCAACTTTTTGGAAAATGGATTCATTTTGTATAAATTATCCATGTCAAATAAAGAGCCATGTGCTGGATACATCATCTAATAATTACAAAACCTACATTGGGCTATACCTCCTAGGCCCATTCTCAAGTATAAAAGAAAGATGGAGCTTTCCCCCATGCTCATTCCCGACCATGGTGTAAGTCCAAATTCATCCATTAGTCCCTGGATTTATCACGGGGAACATATTGCCTTTCAACAAAGAAGTAACATACACAATCTATGTATCAATTCTAAGTAGGGAAGCATTGACGGTGGTGGACCCGCTAACATCACGGGATCACCCCGGTATGAAGTCCAATTTAAGTATGGGGGATTACGCAGTGCATTATATTAGATATCATTTTTGGGATTCAACTGCGTTAAGTAAGTCATTCAAACGTATGACCATTTCCATGAGAGGTAGTCGTAACTGACTAATCTCTCATGATTTTTGAATAGTTCACTTAGCACTCATTGCATCGGGTGATTCTCACAGGGGTGAAGAAGTGGGATTGAAACTAGTGAAATGAGTGCTAAGTGAACTATTCAAAAATCATGAGAAATTAGTCAGTTACGACTACCTCTCATGGAAATGGTCATACGTTTGAATGACTTACTTAACGCAGTTGAATCCCAAAAATGATATCTAATATAATGCACTGCGTAATCCCCCATACTTAAAATCTAAAAGATTGTTTGAGGCTAAAAGATTTATGAAGAAATCAGATTGCGGATCCTCTCTTGCATTTGGGCCCCAAGTCTCCGCTCTGCCTAAAGAGAAGTTTAGGTCTCCTCCCATCACCAAGAATTTGTCCTTCATGAGCAAACTTTCCATCAAACCATTCCAGAAGGGATCCTTCCTTGACAAGGCCCATAGATATTAATAATAGTAACAGGGAAATCAAAATCCGTAGATTGACACTCGATCCCCATCACCTGCTTCATTCCCCATTGATTCAGGATCTTGATTCTGCCTTCTCTAATCCCCACAGCCAAGCCACCTGAATGGCCATCAGCATCCAAAGCTGAGAAAACCCATCCTAGGAGAAGTACTTTGAACAATGATACAATGTCCTCCCCTTTTCCCAGGGTCTCCTGGAGAAGGATTACATCCGCCTTGGAGTTCAAAACTAACTCCCTCAAGGCCAGTTTTTTGGGTTTACTGGCTAAACCCCTACAGTTCCATGAGGATATGATCATTTTAAAACCGGCCCAGGGCTTTGCACTGCTCTAAGTGCCCCTCTGATGGAAAGTTGCTTCCCATCTGCCACATCGAAAATACCCTGGACTTTGGCCGCAGAAAGTTTTGACTTCCTACCCCTTTTTTTCCCTGGCTGGGACAGGGATGGGGAAGGATATATGCCCCCCATAGAAGGCAATGAATCAGTTTTTGAAACCAGAGAGCGAAGGTTATAAGGGCATTGAGGAAGTAGGGCCTGGGAGGAGGGATCAAGGCAGCACCCATCACGCTTCAAATCTAGGGATGGAAAAGCAGCCGATATATTTTCAATGCAGTTTTCCAAACAGTTTCTCACGTTGCTATCGATCGAACATGCATTTTTACCAGATTGATCAGGAGGGGAGGAAATAATAAGCGGATCAGCAACTAAATGATCATTCAAACTTTCGTCTTTATTTGTAATAGGAGGAGAGATGGGAAGATTTAGATTCCTATCCTTTTGATCCACGTCTGGGCTTGGAGCTGTGCTAGGAGACTCCTCGACCGCGACCTTCGGTGCTTCCTCTGTGTGCGTTCCCTCTTTCGACAGATCCTTCGGAAGTTCCTGAATGTCAGCTCCCTAAGCCTGGCCCCCCTGCTGCGGGTCACTGTATTAATTCCTCCTCCTGTGTTACAGAGAGCTCTATGGGATTTTGATGCTGAGAGCGCTGATAGATCGTTTGCTGGAACCTCCTCCTCCGTCTTCCCAGGGGGCACTCCTTAGCTAGATGCCCATATTCGTGGCATCGATGGTAGCGGAAAGGCAAGTACTCATAATCCAAATTTGTTCAAAAACATAATCCTTGTATTGAAGATTGATTTTCTCTGGCAAACCCCGGCTAGGATTTAGGCTTACCAGAATCCGCGCCATGGCCCTGTTGTTTGTTTCCAGAAAGGACATATCAGTTTCTAGGTAGGTACCCAGTCTATTCCCGATCGCCTTAAACACTGATTCGACCCAGAGGAATGATGGCAAGCCTGGCGCCCTAACCCATACAGGAAAGACATCGACTTTTTCATTTGCTGCAACAAACATGGGGCTCTAGATTTTGAACAGCATTGGAATGTGCCCAAGAGACCAGTTCCTCTGCAAAACCCATTCTACTGCCTCTTTGGAATCAAAATGAATAGAGAACCAACCTTTAGCAAGAGTCAGGACCCAGAAATCTCTCATTAGGTCCGTTTGCCAATTCCTCTTCCCCCAGGATTTGATGAAATCAGAAGAAAAGATCTTCCCTCTTACTCTACCGACCAGGGTACTTTCAGCAACCTTTAGCACTTCTTTGATTTTGACGTCCATCCCCAATACCAGGTTTCCTTCAATCCCTTGAGATTTAATCAATCTCTGTTTTTTCCTTGACCCTTTAGAGGGTTTAGGAACTCTGGGGATATCTCCTAGGGCTTCATTCTCCTGCAGCCCTCTGAGTGTGCTAGGACTGGAGTATTGGGAGATAAGGCTAGCCTCCAAGCAAATCTCCTTCGACAAATTTGGCAGGAAGTTTAGGGGATCAAGACAAGGCTGATTGGTTACCTGAGACCCTTGTAATGGCCGCCTATCGATCCCCCTTGGGTCCTATGGATCTTCAACGCATTGATCCGGCCCTCCTGTCTCTATTGCGCTATTTCTGGCAGCTGCGATTGAAGCCCTTGAGATAGGGGTCAAGCTTCTCGTGTTTCCAGCCAGGCTATGCCCTTGCTTCGCTCCTAAGATGAAAAAATCTTCCAGGCCGCCTGAAAGAACCGGTTCAGCAACCCCTTGAGACCCTTTGCTTCCGAGAGGTGGGTTGATCTGATTAGTCTGCACGGTGCTCTGACTTGTGCTTTGGGTCGAAAGATGAGGTTTTCCTTCCTGAAACGCGTTTGCCGTTTCGATCCGGTCCTTTGGCAAAATGGAGGGGATAAGGGTCGGTTTTTCTGGCTCCGAACAGAAGGGACGTGTGGCTAGGGCTTCCACCGTTCCGAAGAAATGTTTAACGTTTTGGGGGGTTGGGTCTTCCCCCCAAATGGAAAGAATATCCTCCATGGAAAGGTCTAAATCGATGCCCTCGTCTGCGTTAACCATGGAAACTTCCTGGATAAACAGCCGCTGTCAGAATGTCGGGTGCTGGAAAGTCACGGACCATAAAACCGCTACCTGTATTCCTCTACAGAAAACTTCCGCTCTTTGCAGCTACTAACCCTCTTGGCATCTGTGCTCTGGCTTAGCTAACCTCCACCTGCCGATGACCTTCTGTCTGCCACCAGGACGATATCTACCTGCTCCCTGTCCATCGATGCTGGGCCCTAACCTCGGCCCTACGGGCCTAGATCTGGCTCTGCACCAGTTGCTGAGACCTCCCTGTTACCGTGCTCATTTTTTCACCTAGGGAGGGTGCTCTAGTTGTAGAGAAGTTGAACAAATTTAGTATAATTACCAGTCATCTTTGCTTTGTCAAAATTGTTTTGGATTATGAAATAAAAGACATCATACTTATGTGTTCAATGAAAAATAAATAGGAGAATTTGATAGTAGCTTTGAGAACTTCAACACCTATTGACACCATGAAATTTGATGATTTTAGTAGTAGTTTAATGAATGAGGAGCTATGACACAAATCAATTGTGGAAAACCAAGGAGGAGAAGCTCTAGCCTTAACTAATTGTGGAAGGAAAATTGAACATAATAGATATGGGCATTCAAAATCAAGAGGCAGATCGAAATTGAGAACAGGAAGACTTGTTTTCATTGTGGAAGAGAAAAACACGAGAGAAAGGATTGTTTATTTTGGAAGAAGAAACAAAAGGAGTAGAAGGAACAAAAATCAATCAAAACAAATAAAAAAGCAAGTAACATGAATGTGATGTCTTATTTATTGTTTGATTGGAAGAAGCTTGTTTATGTACTTCTAGCAACAACATTGATTGGGTAGTTGACATCGAGCATCTCACCATGTGACCCCATGCAAAAATAATTAAGTTACATATGAAGAAGGTGATCATGGTAGAGTACATTTAGGAAATAATAATTTTTGTAATATTGTTGGAGTAGGAGATGTTTGAATCAAACCAAAGGATGGATAAGGTATCTTGCTTAAATAGGATAGGCATGTTCTAAAGATGTGTATTAGTTTAATATCTATGGGATGATTAGATGATGAAGGCTGCTCTATGACCTTTTGGAAAAGCAGTTAGAAATTACTAAAGGGTTATTGGTGTTGTCTTAAGGATTCAAGACAAGAACCTTGTATATAATGAGGACAACAATAGAGATATCATATGCAACTCTTATTGCAAAAGAAGGAAACTCAATGGAGTTATGGCATATGAATTTGGGCGACATGAGTGAAAAGGGCCTAAAAGTTCTTATTGCTAAAAATCTACTTCGAGGTTTGAAATCCTATGAAATTGATCTTTGTGAGCATTGTATTTATTGTAGGCAACGAAGAGTTTCTTTTATGAGAGGTATTCATGAAATAAAAACAAAATTATTAGAATTATTACATTATGTTGTATTTGGGATGTTGAATGTAAGCCTTTAGGAGGAGCCTCATATTTTGCTACATTCACCGATGATGAATCCAAGAAGGTTTTGGCCTACCCTATGAAAACTAAAGGCGAGGTATTTGAGATATTTTTGAAATTTCATGTTGTTGTTGAAAGGGAGACTAATAAATTTCTCGAAGTGTTTGAGGACAGATAATGGTGGAGAGTATTGGTCCAATTAATTCAAAATTTTCTGTAATACTTTTGACATGAAACATGCGAAGACTATCCTTGGTACTCCCCAAAAGAATGATAATATAGAAAGGATGAATCACACTATTATGGAGATGAGGAGTATGTTGTCAAATTCCAAATTGAAAAATCATTTTTTGGATAGAAGTAGTAAGGATATTTTTTTGTCTCACCAACCACTCACCTTCTATAGTCCTAAATGGTATTCTTGAATAAGTTTGGATCAATAAAAGGGTAAATTATTCTCAATTGTGTTTCTTGGATGTGAAGCATTTATGCATATTCTCAAAGAGCATAGAACCAAATTATATGAAAAATCAAGGAAATGTGTTTTTATGTGATTTGTGGATGGTGAGTTTGGTTATTGTCTATGGGATCCAGTTAATCAAAAAATTGTTAGAAGTAGGTATGTAGTATTTAATGAATTTGAGATGTATAAAAGGCCCGTAGGTGATATGGAGGTCAAGAAAATTGTTGAAAGATTTAAAAAACAATAAGAAAATATCCCACCACTACAAGGATATGGGCAACAAATCTAATAACAATATGGACAACAAGTGGAAATGATGGAAAACAAAAAGAAGAAAATTTATCAGAGCCATTACAAGAGATTCAACTGGAAAACACGCCACCATGGTTGATTGGTAAGTCTACTAGGTCTCATAAGCCCTCACGAAGGTATCCACGCATAAATTATATTTTCTAATTGATGAATGTGAACCTCTTGTTTTTAGGAAGCTTGTGATGTGGAAACTACAAAAATTTGGAAGAAAGCAATGGAGGAAGAAATGGACTCCCTATTGGAAAATAAAACTCTAGAGTTATTGAAAATTCCAAAAGGAAAAATTTCCATACAAAATAAATGGGTATACAATATTAAACATGAGGGTGAGGAGAAGAAGGAAATGTACAAAGCAAGGCTGGTGGTGAAGGGATTTATTGAAAAACAAGGTATTGACTTTACATTAAAAAAAAAAAAAAAAATCACTTCTTGTTAAAATGTCATCTATAACAGTTATCGTTCATCTTATTGTTTCTTTAGACTAGGAATGTGAAAAATTAGATGTGAAGGAAACTTTCCTTCATTGAGAATTGGAGAAAATATATATGGAACAACGAGAAGAATTCAAGGCAAGAGGAAAAGAGAACCTTGTTTTCCAGTTGAAGCAGAGCCTTTATGAGTTGGAACATGCACCTCACCAATGGTGTAAGAAATTTGATTCATTTATGCTAGAGCATGGCTTCAAAAGACTAAAGGTTGATCAGTGTGTCTACATCAAGAGGTATGACCGAGAAAGATATATTATGTGGATGATATGTTAATTTTTATACATGATGATCCGACTTAGATCATTATATTATTTTTCATCCATTTGATGCATTTGGAGTGGAAAACATGGAGGAATCATCTCACGGGACTGTTTTTACTAGCAGGGCCTAGTTTGACAAAACAGGGTCTAAAAATTTCCATGAGTGTCTTGAGGTAAAAACTGACATTTTTTGGGTATAAAACTTTTCCAATTCAACACCACACCTTTCTATACTATTCTACACATAGCTACCTTTCCAACGGTGCAAGAAGCACATCAATCAGAGTTCGTATTTAAAAGTTATGCCACTCAGAAGTTGACCTTCCTCTTTCACACCCACAATTCGGAATGAGGTCGCTTCAACCCCCATTATTTATGGAAAAGGGGCAAGCCATATTTTTATGATGTAAACGACTCTAGAAGAGTCTATTTTGTAACTCTAATTAAGAGTTAATGTAGTCAAATGTAACCACTATTAGGCTATCAGGTTGTGTTATAACGAGGCCACTAGGAGGAAGAGACATTCCATTCTTTCGAGAGCATGTTGTTTCATAGCTAAGCAAAGATAGCCAAGAGAGATAAAAGGTAGAGCACATAGAGAGGATTTGTGTACTGTAGCAGCCCATGAGCCACATGCATTACTTCTTTTTACTTGTAGCCATATTTCTAGACAGAGAAAGAGAGCAAAGCATCCTCACCTTCCAGCTGGGTTTTCTCCCGAAAGGTGAGAGCTTATCTTGTGTCTTATGAGTGGGTGAGATTATTTTATTGTTCTCTACTTTTCTGCATAATTTCCATTTATATGCATGCACTAATTATAGTAAAAATAAATAAAATTGTAATAGTGTAGAATCTCAGATTTTTAATATAATATTATCAAATTTGTTGTGACAAACTGTCGAGTGAAATATCCATGACAATTTATGCATCACATGATAAGAATATGATTAATAGGTTGAAGAAAAATTTGGTTAGTCAATTTGCAATGAAAGATTTAGGTCTAGCACAATAAATATTGGCAATGAGGATTAGACGTGACCGAAAAAACAAAAAGTTGTCATTATCACAAGAAAAATATATTGAGAAAGTGTTAGACAAGTTCGATATGGAGAAAGACAAACTAGTTGGTACACCCTTAGTATCCCACTTTAAACATAACATTGATTTGTGCCCTTATGATGAAAAGAAGAAGGGAGGAATGAGTAAAATCCCTTATGCTTCAGCAATTGGTAGCTTGATGTATGCCATGGTATGTACCCATCCAGATAATCCACATTCAGTGGGAGTAGTGAGTAGGTTCCTTACAAATCTTGACAAACATCATTGGAGAGCAGTGAAGTCAATTTTGAGGTATCTAAAGGGTACTGATAATTACTTTTTCTCTTTTGGTAATAACAATGTTGTTCTTGAAGGTTACATAGACACAAATATAGTTAGGTAGAAATGTTAATAATGTACAAGTAGGTGGAAAATTAATGTAAGTGGGAGAGTACACTAAAGTGATAAATATTTGGATTTGCATCAATAGTAATAGTATTTGGCACGAACAGTGACACCCGAAAAAAAAAAATATACAATGATGACTAGAAAAATCATGAATATATCGGAGAATATATACAATAGCGACTAAAAAATTCGTGAATCTTAACACTGAACAATGACACTGAAAAACATACAATGATGAGTAAAAAAATCATGAATCAAATAAAATGCAGCATATACCAAAGTTCTATCCCAATCAAAATGGCGACAAGATCAAACTATATCTCCACCGTCCATAGGGCCGCCCATAAAAATGAAATGAAGGCAGGGTTGATCATCCAAACCACAGGGTCTTTTAAAGACCATGCAGCTGGATGAATATTTCTAGCCCATGAAAATGAAATGAAGATAGAATAGGGATCTTCAAGACGTCTACAAAGTGGCGCCAACACTCACATTTACTTTATCCATTACTTTAAACTACTTAGCATTTATTTCCCACTGGCAGCTTTGGCGTTGGGAGCCGTCCATATCGACAACCGGAAAGGGTATGCGTCATTCCTTCAGCCTCTCACCCAATTCACGATACTTTCATTGGACAACGGCACGGAAGCGTTTGCAATATCCCACCATTTTGCTATAAATACATCCAGCCTGAGTCATCGTTTTTATTGTTGTCGCAACCTTTATGCAAAAGCCCGTGTTACAGATTTCGTCAGAGATTTTTCACATATTTATTGCCTGCTCACTGCGACGTAATGTCTGAGCGCATATATAAAATACTCAGATTTCAGTCTCCATCTGTCAATAGTTTGTGGTGTCAAAAATGACCCGCCGGTGATGTTACGTATATTGAGTCGATCTCCTTTTACAAAAAGTCGTTTCAATATCTCAATCCGAGGAAATTTCGAGGTCCAGCTTGCTTAGTTCACGACACTATTGGTTTCCCTTTTTGTATTAAAAACTGTAGGACATTTTTGGGGCAACTTCACTTGTCATTGTCATGGATATCTAAATTCGTTTTAAGATGTTTTCATGGATCATTTACCATTGATCGCAGCACGAAAGTTTCAGGCCTTATGGTGAGGTGGGGTTAGATCGATTGAATTTAACTAGATATTAAATTTTAAGAATATTTCGAAATAGGATCGATAAGAATAATTAACCAATTTTCAATTTATTGAATTTTGAAATATTCTTTAAATTTAAAATCAAAATAAAAATTATTGTTAGATTGGGTTTAATGGTTAAGAGCATGTGTTTCCTCCTAAAAGGTTACAGGGTCAAAACCTGAGGTGGTAGAGTATGTATGCCTTCGTAGAATTAGTAGTCAAATCACTGCACGGAGGTGGGTCTCTTGTCCCACAAACAAGGGGGTCTCATACACCAATTTGGTATCTCGCTTGGCTGTGACCTTAAGATTGGATAATAATACTAATAATTTGATCGACACTCATGATGATATTCATATATCTAATTCTTCAATTTGTGGACTTGCGAATTTATGATTGTGTTGACAATTTGATCATAGCACGTTTGGCCTTCATCCACATCGATGGGTAAAGTATTTGTAACAAAAAACCATCATTAAGTAGTTTGGTGGGAGAAAAGGATCGATAACACTTGGAATTGTCTGGGATTTTGTAGATTAGACAGTAAGTGCAATGAGCATTCATGATAGACTATTCTTCGTGTGAACGTAGACAACATTCAAGATAGATATTATTCTCGTTGAAGATGAAGGATTCACCATTAGGTCATTAGTCCATTTTACGAAATTGTGTCATCTTTTGTTTTGTAATCCTTCCCTTTGTCATTTCCACTTGAATGTTCTACTTGCATTTGTGTATCTTAGTGGTATTACATGAGTTCTTTGTAACTCAAAATAACAAAATCTTGAGTTGTGGGAATTCTTAGATTCAGTTATTAGTAAGTGTTTATGGATGATTTCTAATTTTAAATCACATCATTATGAGGTTGGGTGTGCTTATCATAATAAACAACATGCTAATAGGTGTCTTGGAATTTTGTGGCAGTCTGAATTCCAAATAAATGTTCATGCATAATTGATGCTCAATATTATTTATTTCTTGAACATTAACTAGCTTTAGATTTATTTTCCCTAACACTTAGTTGTTTTTAATGTTTTGTTAAAGTTCTGGGTTTTGATACCTTGTGGGCATAAATTTAACCATGTTAAATATTGTTATGGTCTAGGTTATGTGAGATCCCCAACCATGTTACTACTTTAGATTGCAGATTACTGTGGTGTGATTGCAGACTACTTTAAGGACAAATGACAACTTTAGATTGCATACTACTTTAGATATGACAACTGTGGAAAATCCGAACTCCATTCAGAAATCACACCACGGTAATCTGCAATCTAAAATAGTTACCCTGCACAGAGGGGAGACTTGGAAAGAGATCCGTAATCTCGAAAAAACCAGGGTGAAAATAAGGAGAAAAGAAGCCGATCTTCACTTTTTGAAGCAATGCAGAGACTCAAATCTGACACCTACCTTTGCATACATTAAACACAGGACAACAAAATATGACAACTGTGGAAAATCTGAACTCCATTCAGAAATCACACCACAATAATCTGCAATCTAAAATAGTTACCCTGCACGGAGGAGAGACTTGGAAAGAGATCCATAATCTCAAAAAAACCAGGGTGAAAATAAGGAGAAAAGAAGCCGATCTTCACTTTCTGAAGCAATGCAGAGACTCAAATCTGACACCTACCTTTGCATACATTAAACACAGGACAACAAAATATGACAACTGTGGAAAATCCGAACTTCATGTTACTACTATATAGGTTCATCACTTCTTAGTCATAGACGAGTCCGATAGGCCACTCACAAACTAGAAAACTAAAAAGAATGTTTGGAAGCATGAGACAAGTAAAGATAAGAGGCTAGAATTCCATGAATTAAAGATAAATGTTTTTTTCCTAACATTTAGTTGCTTTTAATGTTGGGTAGTATGAGGCAAGTGAGGGTAAGAGCCTAGATATACACTGTGACTCAAGCCTACAAGAAGGTACAGGAAATGAGGAATTCAACATCTAAATTAGAATTTAATAGAGGTTGTTCATCTAATGTGGGATCAAGTGGGAGAGATAGTGTGGTGTCAAAATCCCATAAGAATTGAATTATATCTCTATTCTTGCTAAACCAAATACCTCACCATTCGTGTGCAATTAATAGATCATAGAAAATGGAAAACTAATGAACTAGTAATTCATTCCATTGAGAGTTTGGAAAATACCAATGATGGTGTTGGGTCATACATGGCCTTGATATTAGAGTTCATGCCACAAGTTAGATGAGGTAGAGAAAGGCAATGAAGTTCAAAACCTACCATACTCATTTGCACCAATCAAGTTTTTGTAACATCATGGGACTTCACATCTACTAGATCTAAACCTAGAACATGGCATTATCTTTAATATATATATATATTCATTGCAAATTTGGCTAAGGGTATGTGGTTTACTCTAGAGCATTGTAGACTTTACTTTAGGGTGCAAATTTAGGATCTCAGGTGGGTGGCCAAGTCTTTGAGCTACAATATGAAGTCACATAAGTATAAGTGGATGCAAAATTCAACTGATAGGTTTTGTGAACCATGTCATTGATCGCTAAGATGAGAAGGTCAACTGTGATGGTGAGGATTCTATGACATAGTTTTCTTTGCCCTAATTAACTATAGAATGATCCATATCTCAGTTACTAGGGGGTAACATGACGTTCATTAACTAAAAGGAGTTGGTTCTTTTGGATGAGGTCCTTCTTGTATTGGACCAAATGCATAGGATTGAGAGAGGGTGGAGAAATTAGTTGTGAAGCAATCACCATGTGACATTGTAGTTCTACTTTGAATGTGTGGAGTATCACAGGGTTTCAAAATCTTCGATCTTGGGGCATCAATGTCTATACATAATAGTAATTAGGAAAAGAGAAAATGAAGGTAGGTATTTCATTGATCCAAATTGAAATTAGCATTATTGATTAAGTGAAAGCTATGGAAATGAGGGTGTTTTACATAAATCACATTTTTTGTATTGTGGTGATGGTTGGATATATGTTCCCAAAGTTGAAAATCTTTGGAAGGAGCTTTTGAAAGAGTGTTATGATTTACAATGGACTAGACATTAAGGACCAAACATTGACCTTCTAAATAAGTGAAAGCTATGAAAATGAGGATGTTTTGAATAGATTACATTTTTTTATTATGGTGATGGTTGGATATATGTGCCCGGAATTGCAAACCTTTGGAAGGAGATTTTGAAAGAGTGTTATGATTTACAATGGACTAGGCATTGAGGACCAAGAATTGGTATTTTCATTATTGCATGGAGATTTTTACTTTAAATAAATATCATAGGAACATTTAGTTACATGTCTTACATTCCAAGATGAGGCAATTCCTAGGATGCATGAAGGGTTTTTGTATCATTTAATATTTTAGTAATTAAAACTTATCATTCTCCTTCATTTGGTGTTTAATGGACATTATGGACAAGTTGTGCATGAGGAGGATGACATTGTCATGTTGTCAACCATGTACTTGTTAGTTGATGCCCCTACTCATGTGGATTAGGTGGGAGGTCTTTATAGTTCTCATAGTTTTGAAAGAAGGATGGGGCTTTTGCTAATGCAAAGTTGCTTAAATGACACAATTAGGCCCTATTCAAATCATGTTGGAAACTAGTGAATTGAATATAGTGAGAATGCAACATATCTTATGGATTCACTCTCTTGCAACGAAATGGTAATATTCATAACCCATCCATTAGCCACCATTTATAGTTTTTCAATCCTTAGATTCGGTTTATAGCTCCTTTTGGTCTTCCCTAATTATTCTTTTTTTACACTTTGATTATCATGTCTCCTCACTCACATCAATGAAAAGCCCCAATCAGATGATCTATGGCAAAGAGTGTCACTGCCACTACCACTGCACCCTTTAGTAGTAATTCCCATCTACCATTGAGAGTATGATAATGGCTAGAGATATGTCTTTTCTTTTGACAGCTTGGAGTGAGAGGAGTTATCCTTCTCCATCCTCTTATTTCTTTATGTAGTATGATGAGGAGGTTGTTTAGTGACACTCATGAGATAGGGTGTTAAGATGAAGAGAAATATTCCTTGTTAATACTAATGATGAGCCTTGGTGATGGATGGTTTGTCAAGGGGCCTTTTGTCTAGGAAAATAACGTTTTTCTAGTGGGAGAGGATGTTAGGCCACTGCCCTAGGGATGTGCATGCCATATTCTTGTGTCTTAGAGAGAGAATGCAAGACGTGTTAGATAGACAACATAAGACATCTTAGCGAGAGATGTAGCTTTGTGTGTGATGAATGTTTGAAACCATATTTGTGACATTTGGATAAGTTTAGTGAAATGATTAGATGTGGATTAACCTTGGAGATGGATTGGGAACTTATTTCATGTATTCCCCACTCTCCCCCAAGATATACATGTCACTTCATCACTTGGCACATTTAGCCTTTTGGAATAAAGTTGCATAAATGGCTGTAAGGTGGACCAAGACTACTAAGGGTGGACAAGATAGTCCATGATGGAGGATATGTGGACGAATTTGAGTGACATGGGTTGGCTCTAATATGCATGGGGAGAAATGTGGTGGTATTAACTTGAAACACCACCCATAGGTTGCATGCATATGTCGACTAGGGTTAAAAGATGAAGAGATACAACCCTTCGCCACCCTTCTTCCCATAATACCACTATAAATACACTAAAATAGATGGAATTTGAGGAGAAAGTTGGAGATAATTTTTGACCTATTCCTACCTTTATAGTCAAGAAAAAAACTAGTGTTGTAGCCTCCATATATGGGTAAGGGAACATACCTACTTGTGAGGTAGAATGAAGGAAGAATCTAATAGGACCAAGGGTTCCTGAGAGGAATTTTAGTGTATTAACAACAAAGGACATGTACATTGGTTGATGGATGCGTGGAAAAGTAAAATTAGATTGCAAGTTTGAGTGCAAGTCTAAAAATATGAGTCGAGTGGCTTTGTGACCCATTAGGGTGGAAAGTTACGGTGGCAGGGACCCTAACCACACATTTTAGGGTGATTTCTTATTTGACTGCAGGGAAAGGTTAGGAAGGCCTACCACAACTATCTATGGTAGGACTAGTTTTTTTTTTTTGTTAATGTTTTAGAGGGATGGGTGTAGAACCCTTACCCTACGATAAGGGTGCTTAGGTAGGGTATGTAGGAGTTTTGGGGTATTTTTCCATTTTATTGGGAGGTTAGGTTTGGGAAGCTTAGACCCAGGATACTTGCAGGCTTTGGAATTATTTTACTTTGTATTATTGTGACGTTATCATATTTTATATTGATATATTTGGGTGGACTGGGAGTGTTAGGCCCCTATACTACTAGTGTAACCCCTTATTGTTATTAGTAAAACCCCCTTATTATATTGATGTACCCATGTAGTGCCCATATTGTTACTATTGTGCCCCATAGAAGC